>AZIM01002797.1:3829-16754 GCA_000516915.1 Ophiophagus hannah | reverse complement strand
AACTGTGAGTTGACAGGATGCCTGATGAACCAATAAAAAAGACTTTGTATAGATGCTTTGTGGAGTTGATCTGTCTGCTTTATACCATCCAGACATTAATAAGCAGAACAGCAAGGATGCACTATCCCCATCCCGCTCATCCAATAGCATGACCAATGCATTTCTGTTCCAAATCCAGGCCTGAATCCTGATTGGTAGGGGTCAAGATAATCTATTTCATCCAGAAATCTCTAGAGTTGCTGTGCAACCACCTTCTCAACAACCTTCCCCAAAAAGGGAAGATTGAAGACAGGTCAGAAATTATCCAACAGGGTGGAATCCAGCTATGACTTCTTAAGAAGGGGGCAGACCACAGCCTTTTTAAAGTGCTGGCACTACCCCCTCCTGTAGGGAAGCATTAATCACCATCAGAGTCTTCCTGCCTGTCACCTCCTGAGAAGCAGTCATAACCCAGGGACATGGATCTACAGGTGCTTGTGTGCATACTCCCTAGAATTCTGTCCACTTTCTCAGAAGTGACAGGGTCAAACTGTTCCCAGATAACAGGGCAAGAACCTGCCTCAGGGACTTCCACCGGACCAGCAACCATGCCGGCATCTAACTGGGAATGAAGTTGAGCGATTTTGTCTTCCAGAAAATCTGCGAATTCCTCAGCATACTCCTTCAGGTGGACTTCAATCTCCTCCTTCCCCAGGAGGAGGTGGCTCACCTTAAAGAGGGTCTCTGGGTGATTATCTGCAGGCACAATTAGTGTGGAGAAGTATTTTCACTTTGCCACATGAATCACTTTAATACCAGCTCTTACCCATGCTCGATTGAATTCATCCCTTGTCTTCCGCCAGTGGCACTCTAGATGTCTCCTCATCCGTTTCATCACTCTCAGTTCCTCTGTATACCACGGAGGAGAGGTTGCATGGGTGCAATCCTATCTAGAGCCTCAGTCACATTCCTATTTCAAACAGTGACTAAGAGTTTGGCTGGACTGCACAGCAGCTCTGCAGTTATAACCTCCAGCTCCTTCTGGAACCCATCCAGGTCCCATTAGTCAGGGGTGGATCAATTTAATAAGTCCTGCCTCCCTGCGAGGAGGTATAGCTCTTGAGAAACTCAATGCCACCAGACTGACCCGACCATGACAAGGGGACCAAGGATAGGTCCACCAATTCCAGGTCACATAGGCACTGCTCCGACAAGAACACCAAATTGGGTGTGTGACCACTATTTCTAGTTGGGTCCTGGATGACCTGGGACCGGCCCATGGAAGTTATGGTTTCTATGAAATCTAGGGCTACTTCTGACCCCACTCCCAGGGATAGCAGGTTGAAATTTCCCAGAACTATAAGCTTGGGGAATTCCAGTGCCAGCCCTGTGGCGAGGTCCAGGAGCCCGGTTAGGGAAGTTGCCAGGCAACAGGGAGGCTGGTAGAGCAGCAGCAATCCCACCTTACCCCTTGAGCCCAACCTAAGAAAAAGAGTCTCACAGACGGGCACTTGTGGAGCAGTATGCCTTCGTTCTAGCAAAATATAGAAACCTGGGGCGGGGGGAGATATAGCTGATGTAAGAGGAAAAAAGGATATACTATGAAGAAAAGAAAAAATGTGAGGCACAAAGCTAGATGAATTTGAAGAAGAATCATAACCAACTGAAAGAAAATAGAAAAGCTCCCTTTTCAGGCAGGATTAAATTTACCATACAAATAGCTCTTTTCAAGCCTCAAGTAATCTTTAGGCTAAATGTCAAAAGCAGGCATGTGATATCCTATCTAATGGAAGCATTTAGGATTAATTCTTTGCTTTCAATCACATCTGTTATCAGAGAATGTAAGGCTTTTATTATCTTTAAACATGGTACATTTTGAAGACAAAAAAAATACATGCTATTAGTTTAATCAAGGATTGTTTTGGACAGACACACCCACATCACACACACAAATGAGTTATTGCGCTACAATAGAGTATGAAGGAGTTAAAAAATAGGCCATTTCTCCTTCCAATTCTAAAAATGCAAATCGTTACATTTGCTAGAGGTGACACTTTCAGTCAATGTGATTGAGAGGTGCCATATTCCTTTGAACTGGCCCTGATACTAAGGCTATTTTTTTTCCTCAGGTGATTTTGTTACCTCAAAGATAATTTGTTGGAAACTGTGTGATGATCAAAACTAAAGCAACCATTAAATGGAGAAACAAAAAAAAATGGACATCTTTCTGTTTCATCTCTACCAAGGGAAGATGTGTGTTTCTAGCAGGGAACACATGCAACAATTATCACTTAATTGTTATATAAGGACTTTGTAGGAGGTCGCCCACTTCTGCCTTACAATATGTAGTGGAGTTACTATAGAGAAGCCATTGGATAGCTTTAATTAAGACAGCTTCCTACAATGGACTTTCCCGTTGCTTATGGAATAGTAGATTCTGATATAGATGAAGCGAGCATATGGGCCACAGCTGAATAGGCAGACTTATTTTGTGATTGGAACTTGGACTAGATAAGATTCTTGGGCAGGTTTGCTTGAAGATGAATCAATAGAGTATAAAGCTGCATCGCCTTCAAAATCTCAGTTAAGCAAGACATCTCTTGATATCTCAATTATGTATATGGGTGTATGAAAGCTTTCTAAATCTGTTCTCTCTAGGTGCTGGACTACAAACTATGGAATTTCTAACCAGCATGTTAGCTGAGAATTTGGGGAAATGTCCCAATATACTAGTGTGTTGTTTTAACAGCCCATAATTGGTGGATTGAATTTTCCTCATGTTCTTCCTGTACCAAAAGACCCATGCATGAAATATCTTGTGGGGTCTTGTGTTAGAAAGGTATGTACAAAAAAATATTGGAATTTGGAACTCAATATATTTTTAAAGAATTGGGATGTGATTCTGGTTGTCAACCTCCTCAGATTGCAGTTCTACTTTTCAGGAGCATTTTGGACCTAAGTCGCATAAGGGATTAAACTGAGCACGCAGGTGGAGGGCACGGGAAGAGGACTTTGAAATCTATGGAGGAACATTCTCAAAATGTCAAAAGAAGTTCACTTTAAAGAAAAACTCAAAAGAGAACAAGCCTCTTCTCACTAGCCAGATGCTCACTAATGACAGCTACTCTGCTGATTGGCCAGGCTGCCTCATGAATATTGATGGGAATGCATGATCCAAATGGCACAGCTGTGCAACCACCTGCCCTTGCCAGCTTAGCTTTCGAAGCTTCCAGAGAGTTGCTTGGAGCTTTTGGGAGATTTGATTTCCCATCCTCTTGAAATCTCCACACCAATCTTCTTGTCCCCTTTTGAGTGAAGCCCTCCTTTCTTTTCTGGTTAGGAGGGATGTAAGGAGGTGATAACCAGAGGAGTCAACGCAATTTAAGCAGAGTTTTACTTTTATCCAAGTTCAGTTTTTACATTTATTTCCTGTATGAAATATTACATAAAATCAGGACATATAAAAATGATTGCCTTTATTCAACTAGCAGTTGACTTGCTCCAAAATGTGTTGACTATTTCTTCTAGTACATGCTGCAAAATGAAATAACAACTAATGGAAGCACCTAAGGTAGTATTAATCTCAAGCTGCAAGTGTTAATGTTTATGTTTGAACATTCCCATTAGTTTTTTTTTTTAAAGCAGCTACCGGTATACTGTATAATGATCGCAAGTATAAATCTAACATAGCAAGGGAAGGACTAGGTTAGGAGGGCTGTGTTCAGTTTGATATTTTCTCCATCGGAGTTATTTTCTAATGCAAGAGAGTGTAATACAGTGCAGTACAGCTGCAGGTTGTAGCTCAGAATTTGTATTCCTCCCCCTTATCCAATGGCCCATAATGTCTCCAGGTTATCACAATGCAACGAATCCAGGACTTATTCAGCAAGAAGAGGTATTTTATAGGTATTTTAAGAATAGGTTAGACAAATTCACATGGAGTCGTCTGTCCATTACTATTAATGTGAACCAATAAGTGGAGTAATTAGAACCTGCCTCTCTGAACACAAATTTTTGATGTCAGATAAAAGATGTTCAATTCTTTCCTAACCTGGTGACTTTCATTTGTATCAGGATTGCATCCTCACAATGCTGCTTTGGAATCACAATGCTAATAATATCTTCCAGAGGCACAGCTACAGCTGTGTTATCTGATTTTAAAATAATGCTATATATGCTCTGTATTAAAGTCAGTGGAATTGAGTGGTGTGGTGGCCTAGAGTAGAACTCTCATCTCACAATCAGTGAGTTTGATCTAGGTAGTGGCAGATATTTCTCTCTCTGGGCACAATGAGACTATATCTGCTGAAAAAAAACTCTGCATTGGCGACAGGAAGGGCATCCGGCCAGTAAACACTCAGCTCCATTCAGTTGCTCAGGCTCCACCCTGCAAGAGATTATGGGGTCATTAAAAGAAGATGATTAAAGTCAGTGGAATATTTTTTCCTACAGTTGGGAGCTGGCTAGAGTCCCCCTATAAATAGTCTGAGCTGGCTAGAAAGTCTTTCTTTTTAATTTTTGCTCAGAGAAATGACAACCTGACTCCTGGACAAGGCTTTGTTAGCCTGACCTTTCACAAAGGATTCCAGAACAAGATTCAGTCATGCTGAGCTTCTGATATGAATCTCCAAGTCTTCTTAACTTCCAATTGTATACAAATTCTGGAAGTATGAATTTTATTTCTTAGTAACTGTGCAAACAGTTGTCCTGTTAAAATACAACTGAACATGTACAGAATTGTAATCTCTATTGCTTTTAGAAATTACTACAAATGTGTGGCATTTCATGAGTTAACAAGAAAAAAAAACACGACTCCCTGCTGGAGTAAGAGCAATATCAACATCTGCATGCTTTATTTTTAGGTTTGAGCTGATTTAATCTTCCTGCTGCCCTGGGATCCATTTATTAGGCTTCCTGCAAAGGACTAATAGCTTGGCAGTTCTTTTATTCATGATGAGTCCTTAGCTCAAGCGCTGGTCTGTCTTTCCCTTTTTCAGGCCTTTTCTTGATCATACTTATGCAGTTTCAAATGTTAGCTTAGAACTGAGAATCTTCTTTGAATAATTGATTATACAAGGAAAGAGGAAATAATTGCACACAATTCTCGTTTCTTCTGGGTTCTTCTAAGAGAAACTGCTGGAATGATGCTCCATATCTGAAGGCCAGTTTGCTTCATTCACCTTGCTAGTTCAAAAGGTGCTAAGAAGCTTCATTGAAGGATTTCCTCTTCCTGGCTGGTTGCTTCAAAATATGATTTTTCTAGGTGTGTAAGGATAACATCCTCCGCAACAACAAGCTGGCAGCTGGATCTAGTATTGGAGACACGGACATCTTCCCCAGCTTGTTTCTTTCTCTCTTTTTCCCCTGCTGTTGGCTGGATTTCTGACAGAGCATCATTAAGGCTCCCCAAGCCTCTCTGCCTTCTGCTCCATTCCAAGTTTCTCTTGGCAGTCATTGGCCCTTTTGTTGTTGTTGTTGTTGTTGTTTTAAAATAGAGAAAGCGATTTCTGCTGCGCCTGCCAGCAGCCTGGAATTTCAGGGTGGTGATTAGGGGGAAAAAGAGGGGAAAGGGAGGGAAAGAAGGAGGGAGGGAGGTTGAGTGCTGTGCTATAACAGGCTCATTAAGTTCAGGGTGGCAGGGTGGCAGCTGTGGATCGAGATGTGGGCAGCCATCTGAGACGCGGAGAGAAAAAGAGATGCATCTCTCCATCAAGGCCTGGTCATGAATCCTGTGCTTTGATGCTCCACAGGCAGCCCCTGCCAGGAAGTGAGAAAAACCACCAGACTTGGTTTGAACCAAGATTTCAGTCAGAACTTTTCAGCACCAGAATCTACCATAGCTCACCAGGATGGGGATGTTTTCATTTGATGTTTTCCTTGACAACGTTTTGTTTCATGTTTTGCCTTTTCCTAATACCAACCTCTGCTCTTTGGGTCTGAGATACTAATGCAGAGCTGAGCTCAGCCGACAGCATCAAATGCAGCCTTCTGAAAGTTTAGGTGTACCACAGAGAGATCTCTAAAAACAGTTACTCAGTTGCAGCACAAAGGGGCAAATTAATAAATGCATCATTAGAGTAATTAATTCATATTTAATGTTAATAACTCAAATAATTTCAGTTCCGGGTAAACTGGCATTTTTTTGGCTTGCAACCCAACTATAAAATAAAAAATGCTGGGAACATAATTAACTCTAAAGATACTTAAACCTAAACTTGAATGTGGAGCTTCTCCCCACAGAGGCCACTAAAGTTGCAAAACAATCAAGATTCCACGCAGCATGTGCAGAGTGCATTTTCTTCGTGGCCAGGTGTATATAGTCTGGGACACAGAGAAAGAGTTTTCAAGCTCAGGAATATGTTTTCCAAAGAAATATTTTTTTATAGTTTTTTTTAAAACTGTGCTTTTGTAACTATCTGGGATATGCTGGTATATAGAAAATAACCACCATTTCTCCATTTTTATACTAAGAAATCTAAGCTCCAAACTACTAGGAATTGTCTTCAGATTCCAGTTTTGAGGGGAAGGAATTTTCTATTCTTCAGTCATGTCCTCATATGTCATTATATAATTTTCCAAAAGAATAAAATTCCCTCTCCAAATAGGTTGCAATTCTGGAAATAAAAATGTTAATTTATAAATTTTATTAATTGTCAGTCTCTACTGAGGTCTTCATTAAGGCTATGAGTAGAATGGTGCATTGAAGTGCCTTGGACTACCTTGCTGGGTTATTTTAAGGATTACTAAACTGCTTTAAATGTGTTAAATGTTTAATTGCAATGAGAGATCAATAGAAATTCACAGGGTTATCTTCTTTGGTGTTGTCATTTCCAGTCAGCAGCAACTAATTATAAGTTATATTGCATTGGAGAAACCTGGCAGATTATCTTACAGTAGGAGAACTGTACTTTACTTAAGCTCACCAGTCAACATTCACCTGGAAGTTTGTGGCACCAGTTACCTGAATAGACATAGGTCTCCTTATATTAGTGAGAGAAACAAAGGCCTATCAAACTACCAGCTTGGTCCTGTTGGGATTCCTCTTGTGCCAAGGAAACAACTAGAGGCACAAAGGTTAGAGAGCATGTTCCTGCAGTTTTTCTTGAAACACTTCTGTTAGATATCATTAACACATTTTATAAAAAGTGTCACAAGAGAATCTCACTGGGACTTGAGCATAACTACTGTCATAGGGTGATCTCTACAGTTGTCCATTGTACTGTGTGGATATTGCATGTATAAAATGGGATGGGGTGGGACAAAGCGGGATGGCTTTAATTCTTAGCCAATTACAGGCTTGCCATTTTTTGTCTTTGACACAAGGTACAACAGAAGTATAAAGAATAAAAGAGATCTAGACTAAATTCTCACATCAACCATGAACTAACTTGATCAGGGTTGGGAAACCTGTGGCCTTTGGTCTAATTTCCAAATTCCATTATGAGTAGTCAGTTCAGACCTCTGGCAATAACCATCTGTCTGTCCCTGGCAACTGTCTAAGTGGGGAGAAAAAGGACAAGTGGGGAGGAGGGAATAGCAGAAGTCAAAAGGGGAAAGGAAGAAAAAAGTGGTTCATTGTCAACTTTAGCCCTGGCTGAGTTCTGTAATTGGAAAGTGATTCTTAATCGAAACGGGTTTTCCATTTCCTCAGAGGCTTTAACATGACAAGACCATCAGGTTGGGGCAAAAATCTGGGTCCCACACTCTATAGAATAATAAAGACTTCACCTCCAACTCATCCGAGTTGATTGGCCACAGTTTGATGTAAGAGATGTAATTTTAAGTTTACTCCAAAGTTGCTCAATTACTAAAATAAGTTTTCCTCCCTTCCAACCATAGTTGCCCTTTTGCACTTGCAATATGAGGACAATCTAACCACCATGTAAAACTGATGTAATGATTAATTAATGGCAAGCACTTTGAAGGCTCTAATGGGCTATATATATAGAACCAAGCAAGGCTATCATTCAAATCCAAGTTCTGACTTTGGAACCTGTGAGATATTTAAAGTATAGCTGTGCAAGTACAGCCAAAATGAAGAGAAAATTGTTTTTTAAATGCTTTTTCTTCAAGGGTTGGAGAGTGGAGATTGTTTGGAATCTTTAAGCCAACATCAGGACAGGTGTAAAGTTCTTCTGGCATTGAAAGGCATGCCAAGGGGCTGGGATAATATTAAATCCAACAGATTCATGACCTTCTATCAGCACATTTCCTTTGCCTTTTAGTGCCTTCCAGCATCCTGAATTTGGAAGCTGAAAAGCAGGGGACAATGGGTGATATAGTTTTCCTCTCTTAAGATCAGAATCCCTTCAAGTCAGATATTTTTCCTAGGGAAAATACAAGAAACAATATCATGGGTGAAATCAGTTGCATCCTTAAATATTCTTGAATATTATCAGAATGGAAATTGTGGTAGGAGGACAGAATTCTCTGATCATCTACTTTCCTTTACTGGAAGCTATGGAGAATCAAGGCAGCTCAGCATTCATATTCTATTACCACTTAGAGGAAGTCCATTCCAACTGGGTGGCCTCCTGGTGTCAGGACCAATACACCAGGAAGACACCAGTTGGAAAATGTGGAATGTAGCAGCATGTGGAGTGGAATATGGCATATTTGAACTGTATGCACAAGAAGATATTAACAGTTTATTTTGGAAATAGGATTTCCCCTCCCAGGTTGGAATAAACTGGGACAACTCTCCCATTTATTTCAGTGGCACCAGTGCAGGAAAACTTCTTGGGGCACCATGACCTTTATTTTTTCCTCTGCTGGGAACACAGTTGTGAAAGAGAGCAAACAATTTGAGGCAAGCAGTGATCCCTGCTTCCTGTGAGCTGAGAGGTTCAAATATGTCTTCCCAATTAAAGCGCATCTGTTCAAAATGAACTGGAGAGGGCTGCTGCTGGTATAGCTGCTGCCTCTTTAAAGAGCCCTTGTAGTGACTGATGAGGGTTAGAAAGAGAAAGAGAGACAGAGCCCAGCAGGTCCTGATGAAACACTCATTGCACAGCTAGAAAATGACTGTAATTATGAGTTGGTCCCTGCAGAAGAATGAACTCCAAGTTTTCTAATAACCCCGCCAGGTGCTTTTTTCTCTCTCCATGCCCAAGAGGTCTCAGTGACAGCAAAATGTGGTTTGCAGAAAGTCTTGTAATGCAGGGTAAGTCCATTTCAGCCATTCCTCATGGTGGATGGAGTCATTTGGCCTGCAAGGTCATGACTAGGTCTGCATAAACCATAACTTGAGAATGATCATAACATTTCAGACCCAAAGAACAACCCAGCCCAGTGCTCTGTTTCTCAACTGACCTGCCAAATGTCTCAGGTAACATATAGACTCTTCTTTATTTGGGGAAAATGGGGGATTTTGGCCAAACATTTCATTATCAAAGACATATTCTCTTTTCATATGTGCAATATTTATAACATTATAAAGACTGTTCATAGATGAATCTGCCTTTTAAAAATTCTTACTAAACAAATAACCATCAAATATAATATCACTAGATTGCAAAAGCTGATCATTCAATGATGCTAACCCTAAAACAATTATTTTTGACCTAGGACTATTTAATCACCATTCAAAGTTTTGATGGCAGTGAAAACAGTGACTCCCAACTGGTCTTCGCACTTATGACAGTTGCAGCATCTACAATCTTCATGATGAAAATTTGGGGGCTTGGCAACTGACAGGTATTTATGAGACTTCTTGACATTTTTAGCATCAGAAGTAAGATTGAAATTGCAAAGTATCTCATCAGGACATACACTGACTTTCAAAAGGCTTTCTACTTATTGTTCTGTTTGGGTTTACTTTACAGTAACTAAACGTATGGATGCTTTGTAATTACAATAGCTCTAAGGAACTCTGCATATTTTATCTGAGGCTAACCTGGAGGAATATTTGTAGAACGATATGTTTATTCAAGTATTCTAGATCGCTGTATTACCTCTGTGTGTTTATAAATGCTGCCGCTTATTGCAAGTGTGATTCATCTCATCCATAAGAGAAAGGAGAACCCTGAATGCTGAAGTTACACACATTTTTAAAAGAAGTACAGAGCAGAACTTAAAATAATAGCACAGTGATGTGAATATCTATGGAATTCAGGGGAAGAAGTTAAGAGAACAGGACTGAACAAATAACTGGAATCTTGAATGGTAGCACTGCATCCTGCAATCTTTTGCTGTAGCAGTTACTTCTACATGCATTTAAACAAAACGTAAGCATCATTTCATCTGAATCAAATATAGCAGTTCATGGATTTTAAGCATCCCTTTCCAAATGTAGGCTCTGGGTATTTGTGAAGATTCTGAGTCATCCAGGTCATAATTGTCTCAAAGGTGCTTTTTTCAAAAGGCAATTGGACTGCTTTTTCCTTGAAGAACAAAACGTTTTGCTTCTCAACCAAGAAACTTAATCAGTTCTGATGGTGGGGTGGGGTGGGGGAATGAAAGGATAGGCACTGACAGTTGAGACTGGATGAAGGGGAAGTGTCAAGCCTGGTATTGACATATGTGTAGCCTTTTAGGCTTAATATATATTCTTTTTCTTACTNTATTCTTTTTCTTACTTTCTCTTTGGCAGTTATGGGGGAAGGGTTTCGGGCTTGCCACATTCCTAAGGCGGGGGAGGAGTGGAGATAGAGAGAGTTGTTTAGGCTAGGTGATCATTCTTCCTGTGGGAACCTGAGTTGTCGGTGCCTAGGCACTGGAGGTGGAGATTTATGATATCAAGCAATGCTGAATTACTTCTATTGCAGAATGTGACTTTTGGGGAGTTGTTTCTAACTTCTAATATGTGGGGTAATTCCGGGTTGTGTCAGATCCGGAATTACCATGGACTTTGTCAATTTGATGCTTTCCTAAATAAAAGAAATTGTCTTGGAAGATGGACTTCGTGTTTTTCTTTTTAAAATGGATTTCATCACTTGGAAACCTGACAGGGGGATGGAAGGATAGTTTCTGACCTGGTAGTGGTGGTAGTTCCTATCATCTACTTATCATCCATCTATCCATTTGTCCATCTGTCAGTCTATCTATTCTATCATCTCTCCTTCTACCTCTATCGTCTATATATCATCTATGTATCTCTGCTGATTAAGACCATTGGTTAACATTTGAATGAAACAAATGTGCTTAAGCTGCTCTTTTTCCCAATTAATGTCACTTGAGCCATTAAGAATGCAAATTTGCACATGGGCAAGGTTACAAATTCACCATGTATTTCAACTAACTTCTGCAAACTATACTTAGTTTGCAGCTTTTTGTGTTTTGTTTACTGGATTTGTTAACACGGAAGTCAAAAATATAGTACTGTATTTAGTTTTTGTTTGTTAATTATTTTCCAGGTACCATGATCCCTGGGGATTGTGGAATATCTCTCCCCCCACCCCTTTTCCAGTGGGAATTCAGATACCTTAGCTGAGCAGTTAGCTACTGCCATCTTGTGGCTTTCATGACTATATACCTGGAATACAGAGACAGGCCAACTAGGGGGTTCTCTATGTGACAGATACTTTTCACTCCCATAGCTGCATTTTCCCATATAGAAAATGCAGCTCAATAAAATGCATATTGCTAGATTTAAAATTAGATAGGGAAGGAATGACCCCCTTTATAATCTCAGTTGTCATTCCATTGTGCGTTTCCAGACTACGACTGCAGAGCCTTCTCTGTGTCCCCAGCTGAACTGCACAACAGTGTGCCTTCTTAAAAGAAGAAAGTCTACCATATATCTAGATGTAGGCAGGGAAAAGTACCTAAGGCAACTGTAACCTATTAAGATCCTGCAATCGTGCATAACAATGTGTGGACTAGAATGAGAAAGTTAGAGGTAACAGTGAAGAAAAGTTGTGTTTTAGGCACATAGTCCATATCTTTTATTACCAATTATGTGCAGCTAATCTTTACCCATAATGGTTGAATTCCCATGGCACAGAATATGACCTCTAAATAAACTGGGTATCCCAAGTCTCCTGTTTTAGAAAATAATCCTGATAGGAACTGGCTGCAATTATATTTTGCACTCAGCCAGATTATTTTGGGGTTTCATTTGATTTTGGAATAAAAACAGAACATTTAACAAAATTATATTTTTGTCCAAGCATTTACTTATTAATCTAGCAATTTAAAAAAAGCAATAGATTGTCACATCAAGGATGTTTGCCTTCACTGAATGCCTCAAATTGTATATACCACAGCTTGTTCAACCATCTTGGTTGAACTTGCAATTAAGAGTTGCAGATCTTGGCTTGAACTTGCAATTAAGAGTTGCAGATCTTGGCTTGAACTTGCAATTAAGAGTTGCAGATTAGATGACATAAAACAAGGGTCTCCAACCTATAGGCCATGGCCCATTACCGAGCTGTGGCCTATTTGCAACTGGGCTGCATGGGTGGTGGGCTAGCATGCGTGTAGCCCCACTCATACCAATGGCTGGAGCCGGCACTCACAGACCCATTCGTGTGGGCAATGCCACAAAGGCTTCTCTCTTGCATGAGTGGAGTTGCATGTGCATGCATGCTGGCTCTCTGTTCATGCAGCCCAATTCCCCTTTCCTACCAAACCACCTGCTCCCAATGCTCCAAAAGCAGAGAGGTGAGAGCAGAGGTTGAGGGGAAGAGTGCAACCTGCTCAGCTTTGCTGACTCACCGAGCCTGCCTGTGCAGGACACTTCATCTGCTTTTGGAGTGTTGGGCAGCCTCAATGAGTCTGAAGGAGCATGATACCGTGCTCCCAAACGCTTTTCTTCTCTGCATCAAAAGCTTTTTACAAACAGACAAAAGGCTTTGGGGGAGTGACCTTGGGCTGCTACTTCAGGCCTTCTGTCCCTTGCAAAAGCTTTTGGTGTACAGAAGCCTGAAGGAGCTGAGATGTGCTTCTCTTTTCTCTCTTTTTTTTTAAAAATTCACATTTATATGCCACCTTCTCCGGAGACTCA
>AZIM01002796.1:77513-88037 GCA_000516915.1 Ophiophagus hannah | reverse complement strand
GGGCAACAAAAGAAGACCCAGCCAACCAGCTGGGACTCAGGAGGCAGAGAATAGATGGATGCGGGGCCAGTCAAAGGTGATATTTACTGGTTCTCCAAGCTACTCAAAATTTCCGCTACTGGTTCTCCAGAACTGGTGAGAACCTGCTGATTAGCACCTCTGGGTAGTACAGCAAAACTGTCAAAATGGATCTGATAGTTGATCAGAGCTCCTCTGTTTTTTATGTGCAACAGCTTTAGCATTTAAGAACAGAAGTAAGTTAGCTGCTTTTCTATTTATATATAATCCTTAAAAGGGCTCTCCTGTAGGGACCCTGCCATGGTCTAATTCAGACTGGAAATATAGCAAAGGAACATATTTTTCCCCACTTGCTTCCATCCTGTTTTCCCCAGTGGAAATAGCTGCTTGCAATACACAAGGAAGGGATAATTTCCTAAGAGTTCACAATTCAAGAACACCAATGTGCACATGAGGTATCTCAGGGTGGGGCAGGCTGGGGGAGGGGGCTAGTGATAGAACAGGCCCTCAAATCCTCCCTGACCCAGTAAGATACCTCACGCTTCTCCCTCCCTTCCTGCCACAAGGACTCATCTTATCTCATGCTTCTCCCTCCCTTCCTACCACAAGGACTCACCTTGCAAACATCTGTCTCCTCTCTTTGTTTCTCTGTTTCTTTGCCTCTGAGGAAGGGAGAGAAGATTTGGCTAGGAAATGTTTTTTGTGCCAAGAATGGATGCTTCTGGATGCTATAATATCATGGAGATTCAGGCACCCATCCTCTTTTGCAGAGTGTCAAGGACCCAGTAATTTTCATTCTCGACATGAAAAGTGTTTGCCGGTCTCCTGCCCTCTCCCTCCCAAACTACTTTCCACTTAACTACTTAATGAGACCATGTTGTCCCACGGAGCTTGCATGCGGGGGGGGGGTGTTTCCAAACTCTCTTTGTTTGTATGTGTGTATGGGAGAGAGAGCAATCTTCAGCCAAGCTTCTGGCAGCAGCGCAGGCCACAGGAGCTGCCTGAGCCGCGAGGCGGTGGGAGTGGAGTACAAAGCAAGGCAGGGTGTGTGTGGAGCTACCCCGCCACCACTGCCTTACTTGAGTGCCTCGCCAGCCAGGCACTGCTGTTCCATAATTGCCGCTGCAGAGAGAGAGGAGAGGGGCTCCCCAAACACTCTTTCTCTCTCTCTCTCTCTCTCTGCCTCCCTCCCTCNGCAGGCTCCACAGGACAGGGTCTCATTCCTGCCCCAGTGCAGCAAACTATGGCGGGCTGGATGCAGGTGTAAAGGCCTGGCCCCACAGTGCTTCCTTGCTCAGTTGAAGGCTCCATTCAGCCTTCAAACAGTAAGGCCGACCGTGGAATCAAAATTGGCTAGGTTTAGGAACCATCCATGGCCCTGGTGTGCTGCTCACTTATGTGGGCCTGCAGCTTAAATGCTCCAACTAAAGCAGGGATTGCACACACTCTCTCTCATACAAACACACACACATACACACAGAGTTTGGAGAGGCCCCCTCCTCTCTCTCTCTCTCTCTCTCCAGCGACAGTTGGAGTGCTTCAGTGTCTGTCTGGCGTGGTGTTTAGGTAAGCCAGTGGAGGGCTTGGGGGGTTGGCTCCATACACCTTTGCCTTACTTCATACTCCTCCCCCCACCACCTTGCCGCTCAGGTGGCTCCTGCTGCCGCTCAGGTGGCTCCTGCTGCCCGTGCCACTGCCAGCAGCTTGGCTGAAGATCTATCTCTCTCCCATACACACACACAGACAGAGAGAGTTTGGAGAGTCCCCTCCTCTCTTGCTCTGTATATCTCTCTCTACAGTGTCAGTTGTGGTACTTCAGTGCCTGGCTGGCAGGACTCTCAGGCAAGCCAGCAGCTCCACACCTCCCCTGCCTTGATTCATACTCCATCCCCCACTGCCTTGTTTTGTGGCCATTGCACTAGTGCATTGCTCAGCCTCCTACTAGATTACGGAGGTGAGCAAGGAGAAGAAGTGGTGAAAAACGAAGCGAGGTGTGGGGGTGGAGGATGAAGCAAGACAGAGCTGCCCCACTTGCCCTACCCCACCTTACCTGAGGACCCTTCAGCCAGGCCAAACCTTCAGCCCTCCCACAGCCCACATCCCTCTTCATTAACCTTTCCAGTTCCTCTCACTGCCATCCCAAAGTAGTCTGTGGGACTACGATAAACAAAATAGTTCAGACTTTCCAACTTCTCATGAAAAAAAAATCTCGTGAGGTTGGAACTATTTTTTAAACCATAGTCCCACAAACTACTTTAGTTTCTCTACACGCAGCGACAGAGAACTAAGCCTGTGCGCACGCACACATGCCGGGATGGCATGGGCCAGGCTGAAGTGAGGCGGGCCAGACTCCTACAGTTTCCAGGATTGGCCTCATTGCAGGCTGGATGTGGCACCCCTGCTTTAGAAAGTATACTAGCATCATAATATGTTCTTTACCATCATAAAATTTCTGTAACTAAATATGATACTAGAGGCTGATCAACTTTATGCAATGAAACAAATATTATTTTTAAAACAAAGTAGTGTTAAATAGAAAAGTTGTGGCATGAAGATGGTATTCAGAGGTCACTAAACTGCTTAAACTTGTTAGGAATATTTCAAAGAACTTCTTTCAGGTTATATCTATTGAGGTTATATTGCTTTAATATTTTCCCCATATTGCCACTTTTTTTGTAACATATATCTTTGTCTCAGGATTCACTGGTTCAGCTGGATCATTAGGTCTTCAGAGATGTGTAAATAGATGTATAGGTAATAAAGATACTATAATTATACCTTGCTGTAAATACATTAAATATATAATTACCAATAACTATAAATTATGGAATAGAATACACAATTTCCTAATAAAACAGTTGAACACTCTGTCCAATAAGAAATTGATTTTTAATGTTTATAAGGTGCTTCCTTTTTTTTACATTTTCTTGCTCTTTTACTCATAAAGCTGTGAGTACTGCACATCTATTCTCTTACAATTTTTTTTCTTAACTTTATCTTAATGGATTTTATTTCTTATAAGATTAATTTCAAGACTGATAACATAGCTGAATCTTTAAAAATCTTCTCTGTGCATTTTTTCTGAATGGATCTCTTTTTGGGAAAAATTTACAGAGCACTGTATCATGCCCACCCTACTGGACATACTCAGATATTTATTGTACAATAATGTATTCTAGTAGGCAACAGTGGGCGGTACATTGGCTTGTTTCATAGTAATGAATAAATCTGTTGGGATTGCGTTTTTCCAAATACTTGGGCTTGTTTATTGGTGATGTGAGTTGCTTCAGGTCACAGATGGACTTTACTGCTTCTATTTCCATGTCTGATTTAAGGAAACAATAGTTTTTTAAATTATTCAGACAGTCCTGAGAATTATTAACTTGAGTACTCTTTTCAGATGCACAGAGATACAACCGTTTTTGTTAAAGAAATCTCTATAGGATTTTTCTTAGAAAATCCTATAGGAAAAGAGATGAGATTTTTTTCAGATGAATCTTGTACTAAGGAATGAAAATCACAATAACAGAAGTAAACTATTTGTAATTTTTTGTTCCCTCTCCTTTTCAGTAAAAGGTTCAGTAAACAAAGATAAAAGTAAAAGGAGTAAAATAAATGAAGAAGGGGCATGCAGAATACTACCTGAGATATTCAACATATCACATGGACAAAAATAAGTCTTTCTTTCCTTCTAAAATAAAAGTCTATATCTACTTCTTTCTATTTAATTAGATTACCAATTATTTATATTAATGCAGATTTTGAGCTGATGAAGTCCTTATAGCTTAATGCAATTAATTTCCAGCCGATAAGGCAATTATAAGTAAATGAGATCTTTTTCCATGAGAATAATATGCCCTGATAAACTGGTTTACAGAATTAATGAGATAAAAAGAATGTGATGGGAAAGTTGAATATCTACTCTACAAATTTCATTTGTCCATATAACTTGGAAATAATTTTTTAAAACATCCTATTTGATTTTTATTTATAGAGGGTGAAGATAAACAGAGATAAACAAATTATCAGCCAATTCGTTATCTTTCAAAGGCAATTATTCACTATACGTTTTAGCCAAAAGACATCAACATGTTTAATTAAAACATAGCAGTTCAAAAATCCATGTCTAGTAATTGTAAAACATTTCAATTAAACTAATGATATGTATCATATAAAAACAAGTAGTATCTTTTCTTTTTAAGGAGTATACTAATAGAGGACAATTGCTTTTGAAGAAAAGCAAAAGTTATCCAGGATGCCTATCAAGCAGCACAGATTCCTTGGATATTCTTTGGGCTTAAAAAATACTTATCATTCTAAGATTATGGATAGAAAGTAGGAGATATGCACAGGGAGCCATTGTTTTTATTTTATACAATGAGCTATACTTAAAGGCTTCTTTTCTAAACTTAAAGGCTTCCTCAAGTAAAATTCAGCATCTGGCCACAACCACAGCATTGAAATATAGCACTTCTCAATCTATGAATAAGAACAATAAAAATCCCTCCTTGCCAGTGTTTAGTAAGAATTAAAAGAGAAGCATCATGTGAACTGTCAGACTTAATACCAAAAATACTGAAAACAAATCTTTCTTAGGTCTAGGATAATACAAAACAGGCATATAATGACTGCTCCAAAATTTGAAGGCCACAAATTGAAGAGCAGGTGCCAATCATGTTAGGAAGGCCTCTGTGCAGCTTTATCTTGTCAATTGCATATATTGTACCCATTCCTGGATCAGTTAATCATGCCCTCATCATCTCCAGATTGGCTAATGCAATGTACCCTACATGTGTCTGCCTTCAAAATGCATTCTGAAGCTTCAGCTGCTGGAAAATGCAGCAGAGAAGGCATTATGTGCATTCCTAGTGCATATTACATTTCTGCTTTGTGAGCTGCACTGGTTGCAGGCTTATTTCTTGGTCCAGTTTAAGACGTTGGTTTTAATATTTAATGCCCTTCATGGAATGGGACCAGGTTATTTGAGGCTTCATCAAATCCCAGAGATGGCATGCTGCAAATACAATTGATTAGACAGCTACATTTTGTGGTCCCAGAAACAACTTGGTATCTGCTTTATGGGACATGCTTACCCCTGATGTCAGATTGGTCCCCATTTCTTTTGATATTCTGGAAAGCCTTCAAGACCTGATTAGGTCTGCAGAGACCTCAAGACCTGCTTAGATTATGTCTAGATGATTCCATTGCTGAGGACCATTTTCATTCTATTTATGGATTGTAAGTTGGGTTTCTAGGATATTTATTACTTTATATTTGTAATTGCTGATTTTATATTTTCTGCTTTATCTATTGTGCATTGCTAAGAATTGCTTTTGATGAGATGTATAAATTTGATAAATATACAAATGTGCTGCAATTTGAAGTAAACTTTTGTTCTCTTTTAACCCCAATCCCCATTTCATGATTAGTGTCTTATATCATCTTAAAGCATAATCTTAAAGTCTTCTATCACAAATCCTTATAGTATGCAGATAATTATGACTTTTCTGGTTGACAAAGATGATTAGATCACTTGTCAATATTATATTAAACACAAGCTCTAAGAATTCTTTGAATAAACTTTAAATAAGCTTAAATAAATTTTCTATATTTTCTTTAAAAAGAGTCACAGAACATGAAATATTTGAACCTTAGTACTACACGTCCATTTCCAATGAACTTTTCTTAGCTCATTGTGGTTGACTTTGTGCTTCCATATCAATTTAATATCCATCTAAACTTCAAGGATATTCATGATTTTAATACCTTACTTTGTCATCTCCTTCTTTATCTTGTTATTTGAAATAAATTATATTCCTTTAAATTATGTTGTAAATCACCTTATATATTCTTAATAGAAAAATGGAAGTTAAAGTATTAAATCAATACACATAAAATTATAACTTATCTTCAATGATATTTGAGCATTTTAATTTTTAATTTATTCACCATAACAAACATATCTATAATTATTTTTACTGTTATCACAAGTGAGTAGAATCCAGAGTTGTGCAATAAGTACATTTATTTGGATTTAAATGCATAAAATAAATCTTTAATTATGTAAATCCATTTATTTCAATACAGTTTTTGGCTTTTGGCTACAACATGATGTAGGTGATTAACAGAGTTTTGCAAATACAGTTGTGCTTTTTCTTCTACCCTTTATCATCATATGAACCAGGGAAGGTCTTGTATGACAGGTAGTTATGTCTTAACCTGATCTTAGAGTCCTTTAATTTTACCATTATTTTGGTAGTGTTGCTTTTCAAGGTTACTCTGTTTGCCCTCTACAGCTGATTGCACTCAATTCTCAATTAAACTGATTAATGTAACAGATTTGTCCCACTAATTTCAACGAGAGCTGTTTAATTGCCTTAGCTTTTATTCCACCTGATAATATTTCAAACTACATTTTCATCTTATTTCTAAGTCCACAGTCCACAGAAAGCAGTGAGAGCATAACAATCCAAACATGTTTCCACTGTAGCTGAAATTCACTTCTAACTGGGACTAAAGTCCCTTTTATCTTTACTTATATAGAGAAACAAATAGGATTTAATTTTAGTAAAAGAATCAAGGACATTCAAAATTGTACTGCTATTTTGGTGCATTCCTTAAAACTGAAAGTGTTATCTAGCAATGTGTCAGATTGGTAATTCCACTGGCTTTCAAAGTTGCCAACAATGGAGATTTCACTTTTTCTCTTGTGACAGAGAATATTAATCCTGAAGTTTAAAATGTTTCCCCTTTTTATTTTAAAACCCTTTAGATGGCTGAGGCATTTGAAAAAAACGATTTGCAGACTATTTTTTTGTACATTTTTCTACACTTTGTCAAAACTGCAACTTCAGATACTGAGACTATAAAGTTCAGTATTAATTCATTCTTTGGCCTTCATTTGAAAGAACACTGAGAAAATTGATATTTATTCTGCTTTTTAAGATTGATTGTAAAGGAGACGTATGCTGCAGATTATCAATGGCAGAGTAGCAATGAAATTGTTGGAAAGGTATTCAGGTGCCAGAATCCATCTATACCTGCAAAGATTAGCATGGTGCACACAATGATATTTTCTGTGATACGTCATGGAAACAAAAGCTGGACTTTTAAGAAGTAGGAAGAAAGAGTATTGATGCTTTTAAATGTTGATTATATATAGCCAACCTCCCCCATAAAAACACAAATGGATCCTCAGAGAAATCAAACCAGAGTTCTCATTTGTGACACAAATTACCAGACTCAAATTATACTTTTGACACATTGTGCAAAGATTTAGCATAGACATAATAGTTCCCAGATCTAAAGTTGTGCAAGGTAGCTTTGAGATTCTTGTTATGAATTGCAGCCTTCAACACCATTTCAGTTGGTTCAGTTAGGATTTTGAAAGTTACAAGTTGTTAATCAGGTTTTTGAGTTCTAAAAATCCAAAAATTCATGAAGAATGGTTTCAGGATTTGGGTAAATCTAGTCTAGTGAACAGAAGGACTAGGGGTGATATGATAGCAGTGTTCCAATATTTGAAGGGCTGTGACAAAGAAGGGGGGGGGTGTCAACCTATTTTCCAAAGCACCAGAAGTCAAGACAAGAAACAATAGATAAAAAACTAATCAAGGAGAGAAGCAACTTAGAACTAAGGATGCATTTCCTAACAATAAGGACAACTAACCAGTGGAACTGCCTGACTCCAGAAGTTGTGGGTACTCCATTTCTGAAGGCTTTTAAGAAGAGACTGGACAGCCACTTGTCTGGAATGATACAGGGTCTCCTACTGTATGCAGGAGTGTGGACTAAAAGACCTCCAAGGTCCCTTCCAACTCTTGTTATTCTGTTAGAGGATCAAAGCTGGTAAAATATTATTCCTAAATATAAAAGCATGAGAATCATTGGAATTTTCCATTCTTTGAAAGTAACTAGAGTGTGTTTAGATTTGACACAATTATTGCTGGAAATGTGAAGTCCTCTTTTGCAAGTTGAATCCAATATTGTAACTATCCTGGGCATCTTCCTTCCACTTTTATCTTTCAGGAGGATACTCTAACTCTAATGTCCCTTTCCAAAAGGTTTCAGAAAGGTTAAAATGCCTGTGTAACAAACCTTTCCCCCAAATAATGACAAGGAACCCAGGATTTTAAACTATTTCTTGAAGGCCTTTTTTTTTTGCCACCTCTGGTCTTTCCTAAACATTTGGACAGCTTCCAAGTGAACAGAAGTGCAGACAGAATCATTTTAGATGTCACTGAAGGAAATCAACTTAGGTTATATGTCATAGAACTGTCAGGCCTTTCTGTGCATTTCAAGGAGCCTTCTGGAGTAGAAGATAATTTTTTAAAGCTCCCATATGTCAGCTCTGGGTTTAACAGCATGAAAATAAATAGGTGAAATCTAGAATGAAAAAAATGCTTGGTGTATGAGACTGGGAACTTGTCTAATAGTATAGTTGTACAAGGTGCCCTGGAGAGATGTGTATAAGAAATCACTCCCTAAGTATTTGTATATATCTGCATGTGGTGTTTCTGCATTAAGAATATTCCTGGCTCCTCCACTTCAGTCACTTGAATGTCATTGTTTTCTATCCCATCCCTGAAGCAAATATTCCTTTCTTTCCATAGTGCTTTATATTTTTTAATTTTAAAAATTTATTTATTTAAAATTTCAAAGAGAAATTAAAAAGAGAAACAAGTTCTCACATTTTACAGCATTATCATAACAGTGTGCATATCCTTTAGTGACAGTTCCGTTCATTTACTACAAGTATATCTATTGCTTATTTGTTGGATCCTTCCATAGTGCTTTATAGCCTACACATATACCATTTATCTAGGGAGATTTAATCAATCAATCCACATATGTTGGTACCAATATCCTTCAAACTTTACTACGACAATGGAGCCGCTACAGTTTGATTTAAGATGGGGAGGCTACATAGATGTTTTAAATCAATCAAACAATCAATCACTAACCATGGATACAATATAATAAACAAAAACTTAAAATAATTTAAACATTCACACTCTTTGTAAAAAACAAAGGTAGCAGAGGCCATAAATAGCCACTATTTTCTAAGTTGGAGACCTGGCCACGATATGTCCAGATAACCAAGAAGGAAACTTTTTTTCTGAAATATAAACTTTAGGATTTATGTGGCAAAAATGCAGTATGTTCCTCAATATAATCAAGGAAATGTTTTATTATGGCTAAAGTAGCTATTGACCCAGTCATAATTAAAAATTGAACCCAAACTGAAAACCCAGTTCTATAGATTCAGTTATGCCTGATATAGGTGAGCATTATCTCTCCAATGTTGCAATATTTTGCAATATGCCCTCCAAGTTGATTGAAGGTAAAGCATTGAAATCAACTTTTAATATTGATCTAACAACTGAAGTAAGAAAATATTAATATTTTGCAGGTACAAGCTTTTGTATTAAGTGGTCAGGGAATTCCTATAATTTGCCTCAGCTTATTTTGTAACTCTCTTTCTAATTCAGTCATTGGCTTTATCCAGCTCCAAATTTAGCAGTTTCAGGTGGTAGACCAATTAGATATAATTTAATTATTTAAATTATCCCATTCTTCAAATTAACCAAGTCACTCTGATATTTATCCACGTAAACAGAATAAATTGCCAAATCTTGGCCTCCATTCTAGGAAGTCTGGCTTCCAGTTTCAAGGCTACACCAGGCATGCATCTAAATGTCATAAACGAGGATCTCAAACACCCAGGACACAAAACTGGAATCAAATTTCATCTGCATCTCATATAATTGTTGGGCAGGAGACTTGTGCTGAGATGAAATATCTGATTGCAATGGCATCTTAACTTGGCAATGACAGTGTTATGTGCAAACAATGTGTGCAAAAATTTTTTAAGTTAATCTCTTTAACTTAAGCCAACATATTTGTTGAATACTCTAATAAGGGAGTGAAGCCGAGGAATGAAGGCTTCACGCAGGTCCACCATTATGGTGGGAAAAATGGTTGAATTTGATTGGTTGAGCCATCTGACAGCTCCCTATAAAAGGGCAAGCTGTCAGACAGGCAAGTTGCTGGGTTGTATTGATCTACTGAGTGAATAAAGAGCTGTTAGTTGAAGATCTGTGTCCTGCCTCTTCAATCTGCCCCAACTTAACAATATTGACTTTCCTTTTCCATCAGTTCCAACAGCACGAGGGTTGAACTGGGCTGTACATCCCTGCCATGGTATAATCCCCTTGAATAACTAGATCGTTTTTGACCTGGATGGCCTTCTGAAGCCCTCAGCCAGTCTTGTTTTCAGCCTGGACCGTCCACACCAAAAACAGGACCTGAAAGGGCTGTACACAGCCTCCCAAGCTCCATTTGGGCCAGTCCTTCACTGTTTCCATGGCTGCTCCATGGGCCAGAATTAAGCACCCTGTTTGATACTCCTGATCAAAGTGAAATCTTCTATTTTAACAGATAATCAGAATTGGAAGGGACCTTATAGGTCATCTAGTCCAACCCCCTGCCCAAGCGGGAGACCCT
>AZIM01002795.1:14022-25087 GCA_000516915.1 Ophiophagus hannah | reverse complement strand
GCCACGCGTTTCGTGTGGAAGGGGGACCCTCCTCTCTTCCGGGAAAAAGGAGTTCCCCCCCCCTCCTCCTCCTCCTGTGTGATCAGACTCTTGTCGGCGCTAGGTGGTGGTGGAGCAGCAAAAGGGGAACTTCGGGCGGATCTGCCGTGTGGGAAAAGATCGGCTTTCCTTGCAAAACTTTGTTTTAAAAGCTGCCTTTCCCTCTCCTTCCACCGATCGCAGTTCTGCTCCGCTATGTAAAAGGAAGCACAGCGACGGCATTCTTCTATCGAGACGCGGCCCATTCCGCCCTCCAGGGTAAGGGGATTTTCTAAAATATCCTGTATTGATTTAAGCCGCCGCCGGAGAAGCAGAAAGCTGGGGTTCTGTCCTTGGTTGACTAGCTGGCGTTCCTCCCTCTGCACCACCAACTCTCTTTCTGATTCCTTGAGGATTTCTAAACCGGGGCGGGGTGGAAGGAAGCTCCTGTTAGCGCTATACATACTTTTATTTATAATAATGCACCGCTTGTGCCCGCCTAATGGGAAGTTTCATTTCGAACGAAGGCTTTCCCATCACGGAACAAGTGTATCTCTAAAGCCATATACTGTATGTTTATCCTGTTTCTTTTTCTATTTTATCCTCCCCCAAACCTATGAAGTTAGAGGAGTGCTTTGACCAATACTTTATATGGAAAAACAAGCTACTTACTCTCTCTTCCATTGACCTCATCAATTTGAACTTGCTAGGGGGGAAGGAGGAAAGGGGCAGAGCGACCATGTATTGTGGGAATGGGGTTCAGTAAAGCATTGTTGCTGTCTGATTTCTTTCTCCAGATACCCAGATTGTGAGAAGGAGCTCCCATTTCCTCCAGAGTCGTGATGTTAATCCGAAAAGTCTTGCTCTTCCTTCAGTGCTGCTGGCCTTCTTTGCTGCTTCACTGGATGCTCCATCCTATGTGGGGTTTCATTCAGGTAATGGAAAGAACCTTGCCCCCCCTTCCCTTGCCAGGGTGCCATTTCTCAGCCTTAGTTCATTGACTGAGTTCTCAATGCAGCCTTAACTTCTGCAGAAAAGTACTTTGCAAACTGCTAATGAAATTACCTTGGCAGCAAAATATCTGAATTGTTTCAGAAGGAAGGTGCAAAAGTGTCTGTGATAGTCAATAAGTTCAGGTTATCTCACATAGGACTAATAAGGGAGAGAACTCCAGAACAGTTGTTATATGATTTTAGCAATGTTGTGTTATTGTGGTGTCTGTCGTCCACGGATCCCTTGCTTTCAACTCTTCTTAAAATTTCACCGTTGGGATATCTTTGCACAGCTAATAGTGTGAACTTCTAGCTCATTGACAGATCTTGATCAGGCTGTTAATTTTAGAAGTATCACAAGCTTCATATGGCTATTATTTTAAAAGCCATAGGTTTTGGAGATAACTATAAACGGAGAAACACTTTCTCAACATCATCATTGATTGGGTTCAGAATATTTGATGTTGAAGTGCTTGGTGTTTTTACTAGTTTGATGGTTAGTTCTCAAGTGATTTGTTCCACATATCTTCCATCACTGCACTTAAGGCTTTGTGACTTAATATGTCAGAGAAAGTAGGATTCTGGATACCAGTTTTGTTGCTACAAACAAGTGCCTAAACCTACAATAAGACTCTCAGTCTTGTACTTTCAGAGAAGGATAGCAGCAAGCTTGGATGATGTGACTGAGCACAGATGAGGAGAGTATCCCGAAGGTACCCTCACATATTTCTATTCTGGCATTTGCACCCTCTTCCCCTTCCGGTAACACTGTTGTTTGAACTGTGGTAGTGGAAGCACTGGAAACCAGTCTAGTGTGTGTCCTTGGCAATGAAGATAGCTGTACTTTCTCTCTGCTAACTTGTTCTTTGGTGTCTTAAATTGCTCTTCTACTTGCTACTTTGCATTTGAATGGGAAAGGCCAATGTTAATTTTTCAGGTATGCCATGGTCATATGTAATCTGGTTTTGTTGATTGTAGTCCAATTTTTTCATACAAAAAGCAATGAGGAATGCATATTTACACTCCATTTTTGTACAGTAGTTCAAGAGAGCATGTGCAGTGATCCCTCCTCCTATTTATCCCCACCACAGAAGCATTATGAGATAGGTTGAGCCAAGAGGGGGTACCTGATGCAAAGATGTCTAGTGAATTTCTGTGGTTGAAGTTGGTTGCAGCCTGGGTCTTCCTGCTCCTAATCCAACATCCTAACCATTAAACAGGCTCTCTTTTAGGCTAAGGGAAGTTGGCTTAATTTAAAGGAAAAGTGATTAGTAGTACGAGTCCTAATTAGATTTATTCAGATGTAATTGTCATTGAGCCCAGTGACGCTTTCAACTAAATATGATTAGACTTGCTGCCTATGTGGTGTTAAAGTACCAACTGCGATTCTAGGCACACTTTTCTGAAAATAAGCTGAACTGGATTAGATTTATTTGCAAATAAATTTTCAGAGGATCGTATAAAGATATAAAGAGAAGAGAAGAGGCTCAAGAAGAATGGAAATAAGGTAAAGAATCAGACCTAGAACTGCCATCAGAAAAGATTTTCTAATATTTCGATTGAAGTTTTGAGTGAAGTGATGGAGTTGCTTTTCATTTTTAGGGAAGTGTTTCTGAACAGAGTTTTAAGTCTGGAAATTTTCTGTGTTGAATCAGATTATGTTTTAGTTGACCTAGAAAGTTCTAAATGTTTTAAAGTTTACAGTGTTCAAAAGGAGACTATGGTTAGGAGCTTAACCTCTGGGTAAATTATATGCATCTCCTATCTAATTTTGGCATTTCGACTTTCATAACTGATCTGTATATTTAATGGCAAAATACTTAATTGAACTAAGATAAATTAGATGCTATATGTGGGTAGCGTTACTTAGGGGAACTCCCATAACAAGAAAGTTTAACAATCTACCTGAATCACACATTTTTTACACTCCTATGATGCTCTTTTCAAAGAAATATGTATCTATAAAGGCAATTCTGGCATTGATTTTAGGCTTTGGATATTTAATTCAATTCTAATATATGTTGCATGAATCCATACATAGATAGTATTATATTGTTTTTATTTATGAACAGTGCTTGTTCATTTGTTTTAATTATATTCCTGGATGTCCTTCACATTTTATGATATTCATTGTTTACTCCTCCATAGTACTATTTTTATTGCATTATCCCAAATTTTCTAAACAAAATCCAAACTTCAAAAACTACAGCATTAGTTGCCTCATTGAAACAGATGCAAGTTACAATATGCAAGGGATCCAAGTCTTTTCCAGCATATTTAAGTGCTCAACGCTCTTGAGCTTAATGCCTACAAAATGCAGTTTGTTCATGTGGAGCAGGACTTCATCCTTGATTGTGTTGACAGGAAGAGGGCTTTCCAAGACTCATGACAGTAGTGGCAGTGTGTACAAAGCAAGGTTTCTCCAAATAGCCTAATTTTATTAGCATTTTGGCACAAGATCTGATGCAACTATGAATTGAATGCAGACTGAGTCAGCTTTGTCAGCTCTCTGGTTTCAATTTGCCATGCAGTTTGACCTTGATATTTATATGTGGTGATGACTAGTGATCATTATAAATACATATAGGGATAACAGCAAAGGCTGCAGTTGTGCTGATGGTATTTAATTCTTAATAACACCAGCAATATTAAAGTAGCTAGCTGTTCAGAAATGAATCTGTTAGTAAGTAGGATACCGATCATCTATTTTGGGCAGCAGCAGTATAGCCCAATTAATTAGAGTCGATTCTTTGCTTATAATCTGGCTTGGTCTTGATGGGGTCATTGATAACTTGAGTACTCGGAGGCCATAGAAAATGAAGTTTTGCTCTTATAAATGTGGCAGACTGTACATGTTAATATTTAAATTATTTGGCTTAACTTTCTCTCCATTGGTCTTTAGATCTATCAGTTGGCCAACTGCTAAATAAGATTCTCATTTTGCTGCCTGTGATGGTTTAGAATCTGGATGGCTAAATTAGCTTACATAATTGAAAACTGGGCATGTTTACAAGGCAGATATAATTATAAGAAAATAACTGCTTTTTTAAACCAACTACCCTTCAATCAATCATTAAAACTTACATAAAGCAACTATTATATAAGCTTTGTAGGTAATACACATTATACAAAACAATAATATATTGAATTAGTAAAATCAAAGCATTTTAAAATACAAAATATGGGACAGTATCTATTTTTATTTGCTTCTGTGCTTCTCAAAGCGCACATAGAGATGTATATTTTTCATGTTATCAAGAAAACTATAGTGAAATGTCTGTATCAGCAGGAGTCAAGCTCATAGGACCCTTTAATGTTATGCAAAAATATTAATGGAATAACTTTAATGGGAATGTATACATGGGCTTGTGTTTAGATTATGGCTGGGAGAAAAGTGTTTGCATTAGATTTGTTAAATGCTGTGATTTTATCAACATAAGCATTTTTTTTGTTCATTTTGGATTATCAAAATAAAATTAACCACTGTACAACATGAGTTTGTGAACTAGATTCCTGTAGAATTTAAATGACGGATTATCCCACCAGAGATTTAAAAAAATACTATAGCACTATCTTTCAGATCAGTGTTATATAGAATTGTGCGATATTCTTGATGTTCCACTTGAATAGGATACACTTTGATTAAAAAGAGGGTCAAGGACTGAATGCTGGCTCTAGCTTTTCTATGGTGAATCTCCAAGGGATTCCTGTTCCCTTTTGCTGAATGCTAGGAGCCACCATGCTTTATAAAATTTAAAATATCCATATTTGTATGTTAATTTTAAAGACCTTTGGAATGTCAAAACATGTCATCTGCGTGACTTCCTTCTTGCTTCTGAAAGCAGAACTAATCGAGATAAAACAGTTGCCTGAAGCAGTATTAGGGATATGGATACAACAGCCTTTTAAAATTTAACTAAGCATGTGTTGCTTCTCCTTCCCTTGTTTGCTGCTCTATACTGCTGCTCTTTTGATGCAAACTTCATAATCAAGAACATATTTGTTATTCGGCAAATTAAAAACATTAGAAATATTAGACACTTTAAAACGTAATATCCTCACAGTTAGTGACAAATAAACACAGTATTTTCAGTTCATTCATATCAGTTGAAAATTCATTTAAGACTACCAGCAGGGAAAACCTGCAGTATATAATTTCTGTTATAGATACAATAATATGAAAAGGACAACAGGGGGCAGAGAATGAGTTTCATGCTTCATTTTTAGGCAAAATGTAGCTCCATTGTCTTGGGCTTGTAAGAAGGCATAATAGAATTTGTACCAGTGCACACAAGTTTGATGAGGTCTTGGACAAGATCCATTGGTAGACTCTTCCAATGCTATGTGGCAAAACCTAACAGTGCAGATAGAAATTAGTTGTGATAAACAGTCATGTAATAGATGATGATGGAAATGGATTATGGATGATGGTATTCTGATGATGATGGAAATGGATTATGGATAATGGTGTTCTGTAATTCAGATTTGCCTAAATTCTGTGATGCTATTACCATTTCAATTTTGTAGATGACTGAATTGGAGTAGGCAATTCAATACTTTTCAGTGTGGGTAGATTCCTAAAAATGGGCTGCAATAGCCATCAATTATGGAGACTGGGAGCAATGATTCAAAAAACACAAAAGCAGCAGTTCACCTTCCCTACTCATCCATTAAACTATATCATAAAATTACACAGATGAATATGGATCATGTACTGGGCCTGTGCTATTGCAGAGAGACTAAAAGCATCCACTTCCATTAAAAAACCACTTCCTTGTTAGTTTGAAATCCATTGAGCTTCTAAAATTTTCCTTTCTCCTTGCAGATGTGCTGTAAATCTCCAAAGACCATCTTGATCTAAACTGTCTTGGTTGCTTTGATGAGAGCTTTTACAACTAATACTTCTTTATAATCTCTGGAGTTAATGTGTTAATTTTTATTTGTTGGTTCTAGTGGGAAAAATCAATAGACTGTAGATATGGGATAACATATAAGTTGGTGTATAAACGACTAAACCTTGTTTAATTATGATTTAAAACAAGAGAGCACTATGCCCAAAAATTATGCTGCTCAAGTTTGATTTCCAAAAGGACAGGTTTCAGTCCCTTTCTGTCAGTCTGTTTCTTTCCCTCTCTCGCTCTCTGTATATATGTGATATGACTACTGCTATCTCCATCCTGAAAGAGCTCAAATAGCATTTTAACATTCCTGAAAGGCTTTTTGATTTTACAATAAGAATTATGGTGGGAGCTTGTAAATAAAGGGAAATATATGAAACAAGCAGGTTCTTATTGCAGTTCACTTCAGAACTTTCTTCAAGGCTATCTAATTCTTCCTACTATCTGCAGATTCAGAAAGTTCTGAAGTAAACTGCAACAGTTGTAAGTCGATACAGACACTTTAGTCTAAGCTGATCAGAACTGGACCTTATGTACAGATAATGAGAGAATGTCTCTAAAGAATTCAGATGTTATAAATCTTCAAAAAGAGTAATGTGGACATGAGATAATGTAACCTTGTTTTCATACTTAATTATATGAATATTACTTAAATGAGTGTTTCTATCCAAGGCCCTATTCCTTTCTGGATATCATCTTTTTATTATCATCATCATTGTGTTAATTCTCTTCAGCTTGTTGCTTGTTTAGTTGGGATATTGCTCAACAAAATGGAAACCTGGCAGCAAATTTCCAGGCTTAAAACTGAAAATAGTCTGAATTCTTTCTGGAAAAAATGTGATTTAAGCTAGTTGGGAGGGACGTTAAAGTGGAAATAGAAACTGTTTCCTTCTCCAAATTATTCTAACCTTAAAACACCATTTGGGCAAGTCCTAACCATAGTAATAATCTCTATTTACAATGCCTTTTTACTACTACACCATTTTTGATAGTTACTGTAATCAACTGTACACTACCACACGTTGTCAATTAGCTATTATAAATGAAAGCATGCTGTTAATCTGTTAAGTCATTGCTTAAGATTTGACACCCAGAAAATAGAGGATATTTACCATTGAGGAAATATGTGTGTGTCTGGCGGATGGTGTAGCATTAAAAGTAAAGGTCATTTCCTTGCTAATATATATTTATAGCATCTTCTGCTGCCACCAAACAAATACTGAAAGAATATAGAAGCTGGTCTCATTATAATTATAATAGTGAAGTGGTGGTTGTATGATGCTACACAATATTATAAATCACTAGTAAGGAAAAGGCCAGTTTCCTCTAAGTTGGGTTCAGCTCCTGCTGACTATTTATGATAGATTCAGGCATGATACTGATGTGCAAGTAAAGTAATCTTTACTGTCCTATAACTCTTTATTCTGCTTTTCAAGGCTATATTGGACATGGCTTTGCATTTTAAATGCAAATTGTAGCTGCAGACTGAGTTAATTATTAGGATTGTAGCAGACAGAGAGAAAGAGTAACAATGAATGAGCTTAACCCTTCCTCCCCTCACAAAAATGGCTCCTGGGATCTTCTATTGCATTGAAAGAAAATCCTTTGTTGATATGAAAGAGCTTTTTTACTTCACCAACTAAAGCAAGTCTTTCTCCTCAGGACTGTAGCAGCTGATATTTGTATCTTATAATAGGTACATACAAAATATCTTCATAACTAGTTCAGACTGTGTACATAAGCAGAAAACAGTGAGCTGGGGTGAAGGAAAGTGTTTTGGAGGTACTTGATTGAATAATGCTACTCTTTTCCTTAATGGCAATAGCACTTAGACTTATATACTACTTTATACTGCTTTATAGCCCTTTCTAAGCGGTTTACAGAGTCAACATATTGCCCCCCAAAATCTGGGTCCTCATTTTACTCACCTCAGAAGGATGAAAGGCTGAGTCAACCTTGAGCCTAGTAGGATTCGATCTGCCAAATTGCAGGCAGCTGATAGTCAGCAATACTGGCCTGCAGTACAGCACTCTAACCACTGCGCCACCGAGGCTCAAATAAATTCAAATTTATTCCATAGCTCTACATTGTTTCTTTCTCTTGCACTCATCAGTTAATAAATAGTGGCTTCTTTTTAAAACATCTTAAAATATTTGTCCTTTCTGGTATTAAATTTGTACCGCTGAAGTCTTAAGATTTTTTTTAATGGTTCAAAACCTTATTTTAGAGTTTTAATTCAGGTTAGAATTACCACTTGATTTTCTCTGTCATTCCTTCAGCTAGTTTGCACTGGCAACAGTACAATAACTAACACAATTAACCCTGTTAATAACAGTCTGTTGTAGAATTTTATCTAAAAGAGGATTGCAGAGTGCTGGAATTTTGTGAACAAGCTGAGAGAAATGCAGACCTATTGAGTATGCAGCCTCAGATGCTGGCTGAGCTATTCTAATATATGATGAAATTGTAGATTACAGATTACTTGCCAAGGGCTTACTTTTAAAAAAAATGTCCTAATGCCTTGGCCATTGTCATAGGTATTCTAGTATGACCGAATCCTCCTGAACATTACAAAAATCGTTGTAACCCCTTTTTGACCCCCATAATTTATTGAAAGGCATAAGCACTCTGTGCTGCAGTTCATTTCAACAGATGTGTCGGGTGCTTACGCCTTTTAATAAAATGTGTGAACAGGCTACCAGGCTCCTCCTAGTTTTTGGCAGGATAGGCTATCGACCTCTTCTCTTATCCAACAATGTTTCTTAAACATTGCAAGTGGAAGAGTTAATTAGTGCCAAAGCTGCTAGGACAAAATGGTAATTGGTGGGTAATACAGACACATGCCTCAGAATAGTCCCCTAAATCTCCCAAGAAGATGCAATAATTTTGAAGGAGGTGCTCACTTGACTGCTCCCACTAACGGACATGATTAAATGCCCAGGAAAGCTCCATACATGTTTCATTTAGTTTAGGGCAAAAATGGATAGGGAGACCAAATTTGAAGGATAAAGGTCATGCACAGTATAAAGGGGAAGACAGATGTGGGTAAACATTCAAAATGGCCAAGTTCATTCAGCAAAGTGAAGGACAGGTTCTTCACATAAAACTTAATTAAACTGGGTTTTCCCACTACCACATGGCTACTAGTTTTAAAAGGAGTTAGGTAAATTGACAGAATAAGACTATGCACTAATATTCTGATAGTTATGTAGGACATAAACTAATATAAGCTCAGTTTATTTCCCCCTCTATTATATTGTTATATCTCTCAATACATTACATTGTTTCCATACAGTGATATTTTACAGTATTAAAGATCACTTTGTAATGTGATGGGTGACAAATAAATTTAATAAATAAAAACAAAGTTAAGATTTTGTTAGTTGAATAATTTAGAGCAGTGTTTTTAAAACATAGTTCTGGATCCCCTGGGAGTCCAACAAGACCCTCTCAATGGTCTGCAAAATTAAAATTATTTGCCAGCCTAAGTTGAAAAATAATACAACATTAAAATCCCAACAAATAATCATGAGAAGTGATAGTGGCAACAAAAGTGTTAACTTTAATTTTTAATATGAAAATACAAATATAACCCAGATAAACAAAAGCTTCTTAGGGATCCTCCAGAATATTTAAAAGTGAGAAGGTCCTGAGAGAGAAAGGTGAAGAAACATTGATTTAGAATATTAAATATAAACAAAACAGGAAATATTCTGTCAATGTTAATTACAGTTTAGGATATCTCTAAAACAACCATAAAACTGTTAGACTTTTTATATAGAAGATAATAAAAACACTACTTCAATTATTGTAAAGCAAAATAATTGCTGCATAATAAAGATTTCAGTTTAATGCATATTAGAGTCTATAAAGAGAGAGACAAAGAGAAGAAAAAATAAGGAAAATAAAATAAATTTATTGAAGGTTAAATACCAAAAAGTATTGAAGAAGAAGAAAAGGGGAAAAATTATTAGATTTGTAAATTCTTCCCCGCTCTTTTTTTAAATACATCTCCTAATTGGCCATATTGTAGACAATTAAACCCCCTTAAAAGCCAGAATGTGAGTAATTCATTTTCACTGTCATTTTAGCTTCATTTAAACAGAGTTTTTGAAAGAATGTGGTATTTGCTTTGATTGATATCAGGTGGTTCCTGGTCACTTCACAAAGCACATTTATTTAAAATATTGCAATAATTAAGTGTTTACAGACATTCAGAGACTATATTGTCATCAGTTGATAACAATATGTGATTCAGAATAAAGGAGTTCAGTCAGGATAAGTTGCAGTGGAACAAGTTCAGTATTATTTCCTCTGATAAGAAATGTCACCAAAACATCTAGGGAGCAAATTCTAATCAGTAGCTAAACACACAGTTGTGGCTTCATGCAAAAGAATTCTTCCTTTAGCAGTAAGCTAAATGTATGCTAGTTATATATTTGCTGGTATACATTAAAAATCAAAATGAGCTATATGATTGGTAACAGACCTATATTTAGTAAAATCTTTCATTAGAGGGAAATGCTCTGAGACCTTCTAATCTGCTAAAAGTGGAGACATCTTATGTGGGCATAAAAGAAAGAAAGGAGCAGTGATAGATCCTATGAGTCATCATGCTTTGTCAGATTTCTAGCAATAATGTATATTCAATTTTAAATAAAGAAGCCAGAGTAGAGTTTTTTCAACCGTTTAAAAATGAGAAGAAGCTGATTTTATATCTATATAAGATTGTAGAGTTGCAAACAGTCACTTGGGCCATCAAATCCAGTCACTATCGCAGTGCAGGAATTCATATTAAAGCATCCCAGACAGGTGACTGTTTAGTCTCTTCTTAAACACAGTTGAAGTTATTCCACTACTTTTGGGGTAACTGGCTTCATTACTAAATTCTTCTCAATGGTTTCTTCTGACATTGAGTCAGAATCTGCCTTTTGAAAAATCTAATATGATTGCTCACTTTCTATTGCATTCCGGAACAGGAGAGAACAACCCTTGACATTTTGTGTGAGATAAGTATGTACTGAGTTTATATGTCAGTGGTGGCTAACTTTTTTGGGCTCCTGTGCCAAAAATTATACGTGCACTGGTGCTCGGGCACTCGCGTGCCAGTACCCAGAAGGCAATGTGTGCCCCCTGCACATGCGCACGCAATCCCCC
>AZIM01002794.1:181523-193073 GCA_000516915.1 Ophiophagus hannah | reverse complement strand
GCCTGAAGATGGTGAGTGGGACCTCATCGAAACATCACCAAGATATTCTCAATCTTACATGGGAAAAGACCCGAATACACCAAGACCTGCATACCTGTATCCGTGAAAATCTATACAAAAACAAATATATATATATATATATGAATATGATTGTAGGTGGCTTTATAAAAGCCATTCTTTATTTCATTAGGGCAACTATGTTCCAGGGGGAAAAAGAAACAGATAAACAGGAGCAATAATGTTGTTAAATTAATTGGAATATAGGATTATGAAATATCATTTCTACATAGTATTTCTTAGTGTAGTTAGCGATAAAGTAACTTAACCTTTAAGGCAACCAGAGTCTGATTTCTGTTCAAGAAGATTCTTTCAATCCATTAATACTGAGCTTTTACCTAGTAACTAGCATCACAAATACCAGTTTTCACATGAGGGATACTTTGTGATAGCTAAGAGCCATATATGACATAAGTTGTAATGGGATAAAAATTATGCAAAAAAAAATGAAGCTGGATCTCACTTGGTGGCAATAACATTTTATATTTTTGAATAGTTTTTAATGGAGTGCATGCCACATTGTTTTTTAAATTGTATGGTATTCTTACTCTCCAATGGGACAGCAATTATTTTCACAAAGCCTTAAGAAAACAGGGCGAAAGCTGTTTTTTAACTCATTCAAGGCAGAATGGAGATATCTCCAATTCATAATTCTCCCTAGAACTTTGGCCCCAACATATGGGCTAAGCCCAGCTCAGTACCTTGCATGAAAAGGAAACCATGTTATTTATATTCAACCATTTAGTTGATTCTTTGTGACCTGATAAGCAACAGGTTGTTTATTCATACATGCATACATACAATTTATAAGCCATCTGACTTCCAACAACTCTTGTATCAACTACCATTTTACCCAACCTGGAGAAGCTGTGAGAAGATAGCCCTGTTTATCTTATTAGCTTAAGGACTAATTTTCTTTTAGAGCATCACTATATCAATAATCTGACAGTGATCCCTATCCTTTATGCCAATATTCAGCAAAAATACACAATAATACATTGATAAAGGATAACAGTTTTTATGCCATTTTCTATTTCTTTTGCATAAAATCCCATACATTATGCTGGATGTAATCTGCCAGATATTAGTCACTGAAGAATTCATTACATTCTGTCTCAAAATTGGAATTTAAAGGAGTCTATTAAAGCTGATAATTTCTACCCCCAAAATAAAGAACAATTTGTCTCCTTCAATAAAATGTAAAAAAAAAGCTATGAATACTATAAAAGCAGATTCTATAGGCATGTAGCTCAAAAGCAAACATCCTTTTCAGTGGCATGTTTTTCTATTAAAGCAACTATAGTTTCAATAAGCATAAACATCTATTTTATTTAAAAATAAGAAAGGCTTTGGGGGAGCAAGGGATAAAATATATCTTGTGATGCAAACCTTGCCTCTTATATATGTGTATGTAACATCACAATGCAAGAATGAAATAGCAGAGCTTGTGTTGTACAAGCGTTTCATCATTTGGAATCATCATGGCTAACTGTAAACACTTATGCACAGGTCTGAAAATGTTGCTTCTGCCCCCTCTAGTGATGTTACAACATTATTACTACATTCTCTGCAGATTTAGGAAACATTCTGATCCTTTGAATATAAATCAGGCATTTCTCCATCTAGAAGATTCACCAAAATTAGAGCAGGGCAGAACACCAGGCTCTGACTGACAGTCAGGAATAAACTATCATAAAGACAACAACAAAACAAGATACTAACAAATGTGCCTACCTAAATAGTTTTTCACCATGAAGCATGGCTTATGACATGTTTAGAGTTTACCAAGTTGTGAGTCCAACATATAATTTTGACCAAGGGCATTTTGATAATCAAATCTGATATTTTTCTCTGGTTTGTTCCACTGGGCTACACTCAATCACCATCAACCATAAATAAGTCATGATTACTAGTTTTTAAACACGTAGCTGTAAAGAAAAGAATGATCTGGTCAGTGCATTGACCAAAACTTTAAAAGCGCACTAATATTTTGTGTATGTATAAATGTGAGCATTAAAACAAAAATAACTGATCTTATCTAGAAAGTATTGTCTTCATTTCATTTTTAATTCTTCATTTCCTTGTTTTCCCCATTTACACAATCATGGGAGTAAATTAATTTGCATTTTAGGACAATATTCCATGTAGTTAATGACATGGACTATAATCCCAAAAGTTTATGATTATGGAGTGCTTTCTTGGGGGGGTGTATTTAATTTACTTATCCTTAATAAGAGATTATGAAATTTTCCTTTCAGTAACATAAAATCCTGAAAATAAATTACAATTACATTTATTTTCATGTAAAAGATCCAAAAATTCAAATCTGCACTTTAAATTCATCATGAAAAACAGGAAAGATAACTGTTTCAATTTGGAAGAAACACTGCCCCAATAAAAAATAACCTATTTAAATTTAACTTTAAGTCAGTATCTGACTGTGAGAGGAAGAACACACTGTGAAGAAAATGCCCAAGCTTCTTCTCCCATTGTTGTCTAAGAGCTTGCCCTTCCCTTTTCAATTTAAACAGCCTCTGCCTGAAGGGGAAGAATGGTGGAGAAAGAAAGACAAGTAGGGTTGATAAGGAATATGGGGAAAAATGAAAAATTGAGAAGAAAAGGAAAAGAATTCAGAACTGAGTTGAAGACACCAGAACCGAGTAATGTAGAAGCAGACCCAAGTATTAGCTGTGGGGCTAACTGAAGTGACAATGCTGTAACTATTGCGATGATAACATGAAATAGTAGCAGCTTTCCCACAGCTGGAAGGGATGGAGAATAGTAAGATAGATCATCCTGAGAAATAGAAGAGACCTTATGAAGCCAGCTAGGAGTCTCCTTCATCTCAACAACACTCACCCAGTGCAGCCACAATACCACCCACCAGGCTAGAATTTCCTACGAGTCATTGGTAGAAATCGGAGTACCAAAGAAGAGCCTAGAACAGCAGCTATGGCATTGTTGCTGCCACCCAAACAAACATGCAGCAGCCTATGACAATCCTATTAATCCTTCACCCAGCAATTGGTCCATAGAGACAATGCAAGTGACCGTGAAGACAGTGAGTTGTGAGAGAGCTCATAATGGCTTAGAAAGTAGAACTAGAACAGATTAAAAAGTATAAAGGCCTCAGGGATTATAGCATCCTTGAACACTCTTCTACATTTCATTGCTAGATTTCTAAATTTTCATGTTTTTTGTGACCAAAGACAGACAAAGGGAAAGATGGAAGGGCAGCAGCTAGGATGCCCTCAGGTGGGAGAAGGGGAGGGAATTCTTCCACATTTGGATCAAAACCCAGACTGATTTAACTCTTATTTGATGTATCCCATGGGCTGACCACATTAATCTGGCAAACAACCATTTGTAGTATTCCCACTGAAGAGGTATTATTAGGTAAAGGTAGAAAACACATCACTGATCCCTAAAAGTTTAGCTACTGAAATGCTGTATAAATGCTTAAACAAGTAAAATAAAATGTCATATTTTTTGAATATGCATTGCATCCTTAAAACAAACACAAACCTGTGCAGTTGCTAATTCCAGTGAAGGAAAACACAGCAGAGTGAGAGGTCAACTTCTATTTCCATGTCAAAATATCAAACAGCTTTGCAATTACCTTGATTGCAGCCATATTTAACAACACTCTGAGTAGATATAATACTAGAGGAGGAAACTGACATGAAAGCATAATAGTAGGTTGATAATTCTAAAGTAAATCTACATAGAAATCAGTCAATGAATATTAAACTACAAAGGACACAAGAATATACTAAATGTTGAAGTACATTTTCATTTAAAGGGGAAATGTTAATTGTGGCCCTTAGTGAAGAACAACTCAAAGAGATGTAAACTAACTACAGAATGACAGCACCCTTTTCATAGTTAAATAGAAGGTTCTGGACAAATTAACATATTGTCATCTTGTTCTCATGATGTTATCCCATGGCAACAGTTTTAAGAAGCCTCTTGTAAGTATTTAATATCTAATAGTTTCACAACAAAGCCATCTAAACAATAGTAGGGACAGAATAGAACTGAGATTGTGTAACTCAGAATTGCTGCATATTAAAACTATTTCCCTGGGTTACAGTGGGACTTAAGCCTTATGAACAGAACAATTCATGAATATTGATAACATGTAATCCTGCTAAGTTTAAAAACTATTAATTTATTAAATTTATAGGCTGCACTAATTTATATGACATTGGGTGGTTTAGAAAATACATCAATAACAATAATAATAATGCAGACTATATAAACTCAAAGAACATCTGGGAAAAAAATCAATTAAAGTAACGGATTAACAACCAAAATAAATACCTCACAGAGGATCTACCCTCCACTCTAATCAAGAGTCTGGGGACAAAGCCAAGTTTTAAGGACTCCCTTAAGCAGTATTAGCAATATTACCTTAGATTACCCCAGATTGCAGTACTAATTGGAGATTGAACAGGGGAGTTTGAGAAATCACAGGTATTCCAGATGGCAGGCACCTGGATAAAGAAGTACAGCTAAAAGCGTATCTCCAATTAGCACTGCAATCTGGGGTAATCTAAGGTAATATTCTTTTTAAAAGTCCTCATTCAGTCAGGTGGACTCTATTTTCTGATTTTGTGGACTGTCCTCCAAAATGGTTTTTAAGATGGTCAACTTTCAACAAGCAGCAGTAGTCTCCAGCCATTGCCTGTGCAGCAGCCAGCTCCCAGATGCAGAAAAAAAATGGCACGCTCTTCAACATCCACCTCCTGCACTGAATGCTCCTCTCCTCTGCAACTGTGCAATTTAGAAACTTTGATAAGAATGAGATCTAATTCTTTAATCTAGCAGCTATCTATCTTCTCGGGGCCAAAAAATGTTGCCTTACCCATCTTGTCTATTTTCTTGTCACTCTTCATTTTTTAACGGCTTTAGCAGCAGTACCTTTGAATTTCCCCATAGGTCCTCTTGCTGATATATCACCAGCAGAGCTTTCTCTCAGTCCACAAATCACTCATATTATAAGTACATGTGGCTCTTTCCATGGCTTCTGACTAAAAACAATCAAAGTTCTTGCTCTTCTTCACTTCTTCCCAAGTTTTCATACCCTCCATTTTCACAATCTAAACAAAATAACTAAACTAGTTTAACTAAACTTAGAGCTGTGGTGGCACAGTGTTTAGAATGCAGTACTGCAGGCTACTTCTGCTGATTGCTGTCTGCCTGCAATTTCAAATCGAATCTCACCAGGCTCAAGGTTGANTCAGCCTTCTGTCCTTCTGAGGTGGGTAAAATGGGGACCCAGATTGTTGGGGGCAATATGATGACTCTGTAAACTGCTTAGAGAGGGCTNNNNAGCACTATGAAGCGGTATATAAGTCTAGGGTGCTATTGCTATTAACAGTTTTCAAAGAAGCTGAAATATTACTGTTGTACTTTTCCTAAGAAATAGACTCTTCTATACCAGCCTCAGATTCTGTTTATCTGCCAATTTTCTCATTAGGGACACCTGGCTTTTTTCTTCTTTCCTTACTAGTTATTCTTTATTCTTTTCCTTTCAACTAGAGCTTTTAAAGCTCCCCCCTCCCTTTTTATGCACCAAATGGTTCCTATCGTTCTACTGATTTCTCTTTTTGATTTCAACACTATTTAACTGCCAAGGGTTTTCCTACTAGATTCAACTCTGATCTCTTTCTCATGGAGGCATGTCAGAATCTGGAAAACAAAGCAAAACAAAAAGCACCTTGCATTTATTTCAGGGTACTTATATTATATAGGAGGTGAAGAGCTCTTCCCATAAGGTTTATTTTCCTGATGTCCAAGTGAAATTTACTTGCTTGTAATTTAAACCCTTTAAGTTGGAGTCAGGCAGCAAACAAACTGAATAAACATAATAAATTTCTTGACTTCTCATATGGAACTTCTAAGACAACTTTTCCCATTTTCTAAATAGCCCTTCAGATATTTAAAAGTGAGCTATCATGGCTTCCAAACAGATTTCTCCAGGTTATACCTAGTGTCTCCAACTGTTCTTAAATTTTTTTTGCTCCCAGTCTCATCATTACCTTGGTTGCACTCATATGAGCACCTTCCAATTTGTTAATCACTTTTATAGAGCATGAAGTGTAAACTGGAACCAGTATTTTAGGTGTGCTCTGATCAATACAGAAGAGAATTGGAACATGTCCTTTTTAGATTCTGACACTATATTTCTGTTGATACAGTTTAGGATTGCATTTGCTTTTCCCAGATCATATTTTTGGTTCATGTTCATTAAAAGATCCTGATTTTCATGTATACTTTTGTACAATATACACATATTCCCTACCCTATACTTACACTTTTAATTCCCCCCCCCATCCAAATGTAATTATACAGTATTTTGTATTTGCTTCTGTTGAAATTCATCTTTCTGGTTTTTGCTTAATGTTTCAACTTGTCAGGACCCTGTTGAATTTTGCTACTGTCCCCTAAGTTGCAATTGCTATCCTACCCATCTTCTGCAAATTTAATCATCATATTCCTAATATTTTATCCAAATCATGTATTAATATGACACCACTTAATATTTCACTTTTGGCTTAATAAATGGCCATTCACTCACTGGATATGATAGCTCTGTTTCTATCTAAAGTTAATATAATTCATGGAAAACTCTTGTTATAAAGCCAATCCATAAATTTACTGTTTCCATACAAGCATGCAAAGCTAATCTTTAGGATATAAGTGACCCACTCTTTAGAAGTGACAGCATCATAATGGAGATATTTATACCTACATTTTGACAACTATGAAAAGTAGTGTTATTATATAATTATATTTTTACTGCTCTTACACAATTGTGTGTGTGTGTGTATGTGTGTGTGTGTGTGTATAATATTGATGGATCAAATCTTAAAATAAATATCTCAATATAATGTTCAACTAATACTTTGAATTTACCTAAATATTTAAATTACAGATCTGTGCTTTATTGAATTTTCTTATTTCAACCCTGCCATTTTGGTTGTTTGAAAATATAGTGTACAATACTTAAAACATGATAAAATATTGACTGATAAAGAGCAGCTAAAATTTGCTAAGCTTAAACTTTCTGGAAAACTACAACAATGCATACTTGTACCAATGTAAAAAGGGCAGACTGTTTCTAATTTTCAGTGCATTTCCAGGCAAGCTAAAGAAATGCTTCTTTGAGTTGACCTTTGTAGACAATATCAGGATCTTGATTTGTGCACGTGTTTACTCAAAATTCCCTTGACTCATTTTTTTTCACATGCTGTATGCTAATATTATAAATAAATAATAATACTTGGAGCAACTTACATTCTGAAGCAATACCTTTAATACCATCAAACAATACCTCCCTATTTCAAGTCCTTGAGAAAGAATTAATAGGTGGATAAAAATTCAAAATTTAGTTTAAATATATGGCTTATTGTGCAGCCATCCATCTAAAAATAATAAATATACATGCTAGACTTCAAGAAAGCCAATTCCAACAAGCATAGAAAAGTATTAAGTGAGAACCCATTGATAAATATCCTTTGATCAAGTTGAAGGCAGGATGGGAACATCTTAAAAACAAGGTATCAGAAATATAATCACACATCACTTCAGTGATAGGAAAAAATGTTGGGGGCACTTAGGAAATTTCTATGGATGAGCAGGAAGATTTTGGCTGTGTAAGAAATGGAAAATAAAGTTGCCATGGAAGCAGACCACAAAATACCTAATAATCACAGAAAGTAAATTAGAAACAATGAATTACTAAAGAAACCTCTGCTCGCAAAAGAAGTTAAAATCAACAAAAAAGGTTTTCTTGGCTATGTCAAGAGGAAGAGGAAGAGGAAGAGCGAGGAGGAGGAGGAGGAGGAGGAGGCGGAGGAGGAGGAGGAGAAGGAGAAGGAGAANGAGGAGGAGGAGGAGGAGGAGGAGAAAGGCCTGGTGCTTCAAGCAGATGCCAAGATGGCCAGGGTTTATGTGGGGATGTCACAGTGCCACATCACCTTTCCTTCAGCCTTTTATTCATAAAACCAAGCAAAAATGAGGAAAAAGGAAACTGTGGTAATCTAAGATAAACAAAGAGATATTACAAAAACCCTAAATATCTTTAAAGTTGCCAGGGCCAAATCAATTACATCTGAAAGTCTTGAAGGATGTTGTGGACATCATTTTGGAGCCTCTTTCTCTGTACTTTGAGAAATCATCAAAGACAAACTTACTTCCATAAAATTAGAGAAGTAAATGTCTTTATTTTCAAAAAGGAGAAAAACAGTAACTGATCAACTTGATGTCAGTACTGGGCAAAATGCTATATTAGATTACCAATACCAATAGACTTAATATGCAGCATTTCAAATAGAATGGAGTACAAAATAAGCTTAATCTCCTTTTTGACATAAACCAATTTAGTTTACTGCAAGAATGTCTGAAATTTATCAAAGTATGTGACACAATCTTCTATAGATCCTAGTAGACAAGATGGAAAAATATGGGCTAGATTATGTTACCATTTGATGAACACAGAGTCAGATGAACAACTGAATTCAATGAGTGTACGTCAATGGTTTGGTGACAAATAGGAAGGAAGCGATAAATAAATAACAAATCATGTTCACATTATTTATAAATGACACTGATTAGAAAATGATTATCAAATATGTGAATGATCTGTAAAAATATAAGGATAGCAAACACTATGGGAGGAGAGCCTGAACGTGTAGAAGGATTTTGATATGCAGGACACTGAGCAAAAACTAGGAAGATTAATTTCAAAGGGATAAATGCAAAGTCCTATATTTGTGTAGGACAAGAGAGATAGGGAATATAGGAAAAAGATCTGAATTTTCTGATGAATCACACATTGAACATAAACTCGCAGTGTAATGAAACTGTGAAAAAAAATGCAATCCTAAACTGTATCAGCAGAAGTATAATGTCAAGATGAAAAGATGTCAATGTTCCCACCTGGAACACTTGTCCAATCCTGGGTGCTATATTTTTAAAAAGATATTAAAATGTGTATCTAGAAAAATAATCAATAGAGCAAGGGACCGCGAAAGAATATGAGAGAACATTCTAGGTATTGTGTTTATTTAGTCTGAAGGACAGAAATTTGTGTGGAGATACAATAGTTTTCTTCAAATACCTGAAGGGCTGCCGTATAGAAAAGGAGACAAATTTGTTCTAAGTTGTTCTGGAATCCATGACAAGGAACAATGGGTTTAAATTACAAGGATGAAGATTTCAGTTGAATATTGGGGGGGGGGGGGGAAATCAANNNATGTGGGGGGGGGGGAAATCTAACTATAAGAACTATTCAACTACAGAACAGATTCTTCAGGTAACAGACTCTTCAAATCTGGAGGTATTTAAACAAATAGTGGATATGAGCTGTCAGGGATAATATAGTAGTTAATTTTGGTCCTGAGCAGGCAATTTCCAAGGGCCCTTCAAATCCTTACATTCTACAGAATAAGATTTTCAAGACTTATTTGCAAAACTGAAACTAAACATAATCATTTTCTATACTTATTACATATAATAAGCACACAAAAGGAAACTATAAATTCAGTAAGATGAGTGATTTGCAATTATGAAATGACTTTCATTAGCTACTTCACAGAGTTCCTAAATCTTAAGAGAATTATGAGTATGAGTTACAGTTAACCACTGCCAACTTAATGTTACATAAATTACAATTCATATTTCCTTCAGTCTACATAATAGTTGTAATCTGTAAATGTGTCAAATTTGAGAAAACAGAATGATCGTATATAATCCTGCATTTTTGTTATTTTTCATTAGCAGTATCTAAGCAATCTTCCCCTCTCATGTACCTAACCTATGGTCACCACTAGTATCTTGAAAATAATTAATGTTCCCAACAAAACATTTTATTTGGGATATCTAAGAATATTTTGATTGGTATTCCACATAGTACATAAATTAGGTCAAAATCTTGGTTATTTGTTTAATTTTAGATGCTTTTTTTTAAAAAAAGTCTACAATCTGAACTGCAGGAAGACTTGGAATTACATAAAAAATGGGAAAGTTAAGCAAGTTAACACTAATTGGTTCTGAGACAGCCATATTCCAGGCATTATTTTATGTTCAATTTAGTGAAAGTAATCCAAAAATAAATCCACAGATTTTTAGACGGGGTAACGGTGTCTATTCATCAGTTATGTAGATATACAGATGGCAAAACTTTTTAACGAGGATTTTATATTAGTTCTGTATTATCTGTCCTACTCACATGCAGATGAAAATAGCATTTGTTTGTGAATACTAAGCCCACTTCCATAAAAGCAGAGATCTTAAAACAAAAACTCAGATTAAAACATCATTTTCAGAATGTTCTGATTTCAACTGTTCAGGAAAGAGACAACATGAACACAAATTTTCCTTCTGAAAGTATGTTCATTTATGTGGAACTGCTGTTATTTAACCTGATAATTTGTTACACACCAGAATATATTATAAATATCATACTATTAAAAATTCTACCATTCCAGGAAAAAAATGGTTCCCCAATGAACTGCAGAATTCAAGAATGTCAAAGGAGAAGCCTGTCTCAGGATAATTTATGTTTGTTGCCATGCAACTCAGACATTTCTCACTGTAGAAAGCAATACTGAACATCTGTAAGAAACATTTTGAACATTTCTTCACACGGTATTGCAACAAATAAACTCAGCCAATATGGTTTACTTACCGTTACAGACTTCAAAGTCATTCCATGGTAGGTGCCCATAGTATCAATCTTGAAACCTTCCGTCTCTATGAAATTAAAAATGAAAATACCCCAAAGTTTTAATGAGTATTGTCATATGTAAATCCTACAGCAACTAAAACAAATCACAACAAAAGAAACTGATCCAATGTGAACTTTGGTTTTGTTTGAAAGGAGAAAAGGCCACATAGAGAAACAATATTCTTATGATAGTTAAATATATCTCCAACAAGCTAAATGTTCAGATGGTTTGGAACAATGAATATTAGTAATCCATTTCTTTGCTTTTCTACTCTGTTCCATCTCCAGTAATAATTCTAGATTTTTTTTGATTCATTAACTGAAATAAATAGCTATTATGTTGCTGAGCAATTTCTAACCTTTTAAAGAATTCTTAGAAATCAGTAGGTGACTGTCAGGCTTCATATATTCATTTGATTCACTACCCTTCAGATATTTGAGCCTATATCATCCCTGAACTCAGCAACTAGCAGTAGCAATAGCAGAAATTTCAAGAAAACAATACATTACCTTGTTGATTACAATATTAGCAATCTAAAAGTTCTATCCATGCAGAAGAATAGCTGCTACAGAATATATTAATCCAGCTATACATATACATAACAAACTTACAAACACATGCTCACCCACAGCACATACACAAGTACATGCATGTATCTTGGGTTTTGGAAGAGTAGTAGAGAGCAAAGTAGAGAGCCTTGATGGTGCAGGCTGTTAATCACCTAGCACTTAGTTCAAGCTGCCTGCAATTAGTGCAG
>AZIM01002794.1:138311-163500 GCA_000516915.1 Ophiophagus hannah | reverse complement strand
AGGAGAGGGAGCCCCACTCTCCTGGGAGAACAGCTGCCCAGATCCCTGGGAGCTGCTTTGAATAGAAGAAAGATCGTTCTTTTGCAATCCTAGCTATCTGACGCTTTCAGAGACACAGCTACTGACTGAAAGAAGCTGAGTCAAAAGCTGAGGTCTCTTCTAGGGGCTGGCTTTTATATCTTAGTACAGACTCAGCTAAATGACATCATAAGAAGCAGACTACCCATCCTGGGCTCTCGCTGCAGCATGGAGGAGAACAGTTAATTGGTCGCATCTCATACATACACAAATACACTAGGAAAATAACAATGGATGAACTTGAACAATTTAATGGTTATGCTTTCTGAAAATCAGAGTGTTATATGCATGTGGTATAAAGGCAGGATTTTGTTGAATAATAATTTAAAATATCCTGGATATATCGCTAATAGAAAAGTAAAACATAAAAGATTATTCCAGGTTTTCTGCTTCATACTTCCAAACAAAAGCCCTGGTAAAAAATAGAAAGGTGACTTTGGATTGTATCTAAATCAACATTGTATAAAGCACAAATCTGGGAGAACACCAAGCTCTAGTTCATTACAGCAACCAATAAGCACATTATAGCACAGGTCAAAAGATCCCAGCAGAGATTATACTACCTGAGACTTCTCAGGAAACAACAACTGAATGAAAAATTGCTGGTGACTTTATACTGCTGCACCATAGAGTGTACAACACTCCAGAGGGTTAACGTCATTGCCCAGAGGATCATTGGTTGCCCTCCCCCCTCTTTGGAATAACTTTATAGCTCCTGCTACCTTAAGAAAGTTCAAAACATTCTTAAAGAATACCCTTTTTTTGAACTATTATCATCTGGCAGATGGTACAGGCAGGGATGGGCTTCAAAAATTTTAGCAATAGGTTCTCTACCTGGTTGCTGGGTAGGCATGGCCATGGTGNTTTTTGCCTTCCCTGGGCTCCAGAGGCTTTCCTTGAGCCTCCAGGAGGGTGAAAATGGCTTCCTCGGGCTCTGGAGGCTCTCTGGAAGCCGGAAATGGGCCCGTTTCCAGCCTTCCTGAACTTCCGGGAGGCCTGTTTTTCACCCTCCCCGAGCCTCCAAGCACGCCCTGCACTTACTTGCATCCAAAATGAGCCATGTGGAGACTCCTGGAAGGGGTGGGGTGCGGTGGGCGGGGGAAGCCAGGAATGGGATTTGGGGGTTCTCCAAAATGCAGAATCTCAGCTAGAGGGTCTCCCGAACCTGTGCAAACACCCAGCAGCCCACCTCTGGGTACAGGATAATAAAAATAAGGACCAATAGGCTGAAAAACAGCTTCTATCCCAGGGAAGTAACTGTATAGTGCAATATTAATGCAATATGGGTTTTAATTNTGCAATATTAATGCAATATTGGGTTTTCAATTGAATTGTACAGAATATGAAGGATGTGTGTTTGTGTTTTATTTTTAGAGTTATAATGTACACCGAAGATAGAATTTAATTTCGTTGTATGAGGTGCAATGACAATAAACCAAAGTAAATTAAACTAAGTATAGTGAAAAAAGAAACAAAATGATTAAGTTTTAATCATTAAGATTAAGATTTAGTTTTTTAATTCCTTCAATATTATTTGCTAGAGTCAAAACTGGCAGCTCCAACAATTTCAAAATGTGTGTGTTTCTTTCATTGTGGTATACGCTCTTACCTTCCTTTCCTTTAAATCTTTCCTGATCATATCTGTTATAGGCAGCTGGAATGGGTTGCTTGTTTCTTAAAGTTGGATCCTGAAAATAAAGGAAAAGGGGATTTTGTATCAGTTACATTTGTTTGCAAACATTTTATATTTATGCCTCAATAGTATAGATAACAGATAAATCATTTAATATATAGGTACCTTCAAAGAAAGTTAATTTTCCATCTAACTTACTATGTAAATATCACACTATAACTCGTCATAAGTCTCCTCATTTAATGTCTTCATAATTTTAGTTGCTGAGAGTTTTTTTTCTCTCTCTCCCTCCCTCTCCCCCCTCTCTCTATATATACATATATACTTACACACACACATGCTTCTAATTAAATATATTTGAATTTAGGTGTGCAAATTATATTTAAACTTTGAAGAATGTAGATGCCCATTCTAATGACTCAATACATTTCAGTTCCTTTATCCTTAGGAAAGGCAGTTTAAAATCTCATGTACACAGTATTTATTCCTAAGTTAAGTGATTATTTCTATTGACTTAATTTGAATAAAATATATCAAAGTCAATTGCTATGACAAAACACATAGTAAAGTGCTAAATACTATGTATAGTTCAAAATTAAGTACACCTACATAACAAGCTTTTTTTCTTTGATGAAAGAAAAATGAAAGCAAACAAAAAAGAAAAAATTCCCATTTTTATTTTTTCTTTAAAAAAGTAAGATTTTTTTCTACTGCTGTATTACCATTGGTGCAGTATTTGGTGCTGGTCGTTGCTCAGGTGCACGGCCTTCTTCTCTAGCTTTGACTGACTGAAGAATTGCAAATATATTCTTGGCAAAGTTCTAAAATATGCAAATAAATAATAAATAAATAAAATACTGTTATCTTTGTTTTACATCATTTCAGAAACCATCAGTTACACAAGTGTGTTGCAAACTATAAAATGAATACTCTTAAGAAATCAGAATATAGCTGTAAGACTAAACACTATTAAACATGCAGCTAACATAGAAAATAAAACTGTATTCATGTGTGTATTTCATGGATGAAATGCAAGGTGTTAAGTTTCATTCCTGGCATTACTATTATACTGGGGAAGGTAGAATAATTTCACAAATCCTATGGCTCAAGTGGAGCAAAATATTCACAGCAGACATATGTCAGCTACTTAAAATACTCTGAGTATATTCTTAAGCTGAACCTAACCTTGCCACTTTAGATTCTAAATTCTATATGTTAACAATTATGGCTAAAATATAGGTATGACACTGGAGAAGCACACAACTGTATGCAAGCCAACAAACCAGTGAGTCAATACAGAATATAGGAATACACACACATTAACTCTATGTGTGTGTGTGTGTGTGTGTGTGCGTGTGTGTGCGTGTTTTGTATTTATACACACATACACACATACATATATTCATATACAGAATATATATATATATTCTGTACTGAAGATTTCACTGGTCCATTGGCTTACATACAATTGTGTACTTCTCCGATGTCATACCTATACACACACATATGCATGCATGTATGGTGGTGAAATAATTTTAAATGTAGCTGAGAATGAAGATGTTCTATTTTCAGCAAATATAATGTAAGAAATGCCTTTCTGTTGAATTACTTCATCCAATGGTTGTCAACCTTTTCTTCACCATGGACCCCCTTTAAATACATTTTTTGGCTACGGACCGCCAAGACTTAACTCAAGATTTGTGATGACATTGTAGCCCCCAGGGTTCCACGGACCACAGGTTGAGAACCATATTGACTAGACTGCATTTCTTATATTTACTGAAAATAGAACATCCCCGTACCCACCTACATTTTAAAAAGAAGATATGACAGTGGGGAAAAGTCCTCTTCTGCATACATATCATATTTTGAACAAGGCTAAGACTGTTCCATTTGGGTAAAAATAGTCTTTCTTTCTTTTGAATGGAATAGAATCTACTGTCAATCATTTAAAGAGTATGACAAGATAAAGTAGATTATCAATATGCAGTTCCATATTATGAAATTACTTCATAAACTAAGTATAATGCTTAGTTTAAAAACAGATATTCTATTCTTTTTTCCAAAACAAGAAAAAGGGTCCCAACCCAATATATATACAAACAGGTAAAAGGCAAGGAAAAAATTAAGCCTTGAGAGCAAGTTAAAAACATGTAACATTTAAAGTGGGGGGCGGGGAGTTCTTTTAACTATGCTGAAAGAGAAGCTACATAAGTGAAATGCATTATTCCTTTTAGGAGAAGCTTAAAAATGACAAATTAGCATTTTATAAAAGGCACATATTTAACCAATTTGCATCAACTCTCAATATGCACTTCTTGAATGGCATATGTACACAACAGATGTCCTCCATTACTGTTAATTCTAAGTAATAATGAATGTATTCAGCAGCTGAGCTCTATTAAAAACATTTGTAATATACTAAATGGCTCTATCTTATTCATTATCATTATGAAAACATTAAAAGCATAACAAGTAGATACATACTATAAGTTTATATAAACATCAGGGGATCTCATGTTTGGGAATCTTGACTATTTAGAAATTTGGATTGCTTGTACTACTTTATATGCTTAACTTTCAATTTTTTCCGTTCTTCAAATTTAGGTAAACAGAAGTAAATTAATTATAGTCTGCTAACAACATATATGTAAGATTAAATGATTGCTAAATATTCATGAGAACTTTTTGATAACAATAATATGAAAAAATACAACTAATTTGTGGTGCCAAAATGTAAAGTTGTTTACTATGCCAAAAATTTGTTTCAACTTCTCAAAAAAAATAAACAAGAATAACATATTGAACATCTTGCCCCATAAAGTAATTTCCAGTAGTTGGAATTAATAGCAGTGGCAGAGGAATGAGTAAGCACTGTATAATTATAAAGCTTACTGTAATACAAAAGCTGTGTTTCATTAAACAGATTCCAAAGTAACAAGATACCATATTTTAAACGTCTCTGGGCTAATGGAGATACAACTGCTAACTGCATTTATCAAACAAGGAACCATCCTAAGACAAGCCTTACTTCTCAGAAGCAGTTTTTTCCCCTTCCAATTTAATTACATTTAAATTAATTTAGTGGCCCCAGTATTAATTGCATAAGGCATTAACTATTCTAAACAAACTTGCTCAAAAGGCTGCTCCTACTCTTAATTTAAATGTTGTTAATATACTGAACCATTTATTTGTTTAAAGTTAATGTCAAACTGAAATTAAAAAAAGAAAAGTAGATGAAATGCATCCGGAAAACCATACAAAACTTTTAAAAAATAAATGTTATCATGGCTCATCCACCATTCTGTCCCAAGGACTGGGAGAACAGCCAGGTTTTCAATGCCTTTCTGAACATCATCAGGAAAGGAGCAATATGAAACTCTGAAGACAATGATGCTCCAGAGAATTAATGCTGGGGTCTATAATTGTCTTCCTGTGATTTAAACATTAGCGATTGGAGATGAACAATATTTTACAGAACTGAAGTTTTCAAAATGCCTTCTCAAAAAGTGGGATGGGAACTACTGATTGCTAGGAAAGGGAAGAAATCATGAAAAACTACCCAGTGTAATTCTTACAATCTGTTACCTGTAGGATGTTCAGAGAACGGACATAATTCATTGAATTCATTCCCTAAGCACCCTTCATTCTCACAATCTAAAGGGCTTTTTAAAGTTTCAGAAACAGCTTGTAAAATATTCTAAGTATCTGTGAGGAAGGGACAAAGGAAAAAAAATAAGCAAATTCCTTTCTGTGATATTTAACATTTTGGTATTCAAAATCTGAATGCTTCAAGAGTCTTTTGTCAGTGCATGCTGTGCTTTCTAGTTGCAAAAATGATTTCTTGGACCGCTCCTGGAAATCACAGTATGACATGAGCTTCTAAATGACAACAGAGAGGCCAGCTTTAAATGTGAATCACTTCCATTGGCTTTTTACTTTATCACAGAATGCTACTCTTTGAAATGCCTTCCTACTTTCAAGATGTGTGTGTTATTGTCACCAAAGGAAAAACAGACACTTCATGCTCATAGTACATCAAATATATTAACTGATAACTGATTCCAGTTATCATTGGCAAAACAACAACTGAACTGAACTTTTACTTCAGCGATGACGATGCATTTCACAGGCTACATAATATCAAAACTGTATAATTTTTAATTAAGGATTTTGATTAGAATAGTAAAAACTAATACAAAATAAACTCAAAAAAGCAAAGAAAATAGAAGGAAAAAATAAAAAGCGGAAGCAAAAAAGAAAGAAAATAAATATATAAAGAAGAAAAAAGGAGGTTAAGAGATAGAGTAGGTATCATAAACGTTATAAAGATTTAAGATAGCATTGTATACTAAACATAAGAACTTAAAAAAAAATCCTCCAGAAATAAGCACCTTTCCCCATCCCAGTCAAAGGAAATAAGTCTACAACTGAACTGAACACTGGATTTAAAAGACTTTTTCAAGACCACAAAGCAGCATACCATTTTTAATTTACTAATCTTATTTAATTTATAGCTATAGAATTGTTGAAATTAAACATTAGTCCATTCTATCAAAAAAGCTTATTTAATTTTTTGGGATAAAGAGGTCTCTCTAATAAATTTCTCCAGGATTCCTGTAACTACCGGTATATGAATATTGGATTTGACTGTGATATTTGCACCCATGCCTTATTTAACATGCATTGTCACATTTAAATGTACTATATTTTATATTTAAAAGTGCTCAATGTGAAATAAAAAATGAATTAATTCCATAAGCACTGTATTAAAACAATCAGGAAGACCCTGCACAGAAATTAATGTTCATATCTTTCTCATTTACTGTATACAATTAAGACTTGCTTTTAGTAACAGCAGAACTTTAAGTTTATCTGGTCAAAAGTGAGGCTAGCTCAAAGTAATCTGGAAAATTTCTAGTAAATGTTCTTAAAGCTAGAAGCTTATTTTTTTAAAGCCACTTGAGTTCAAGTGATGGATTGAAAATATAATAATGGATCTCTTGAATTTCTAGCTGTTGTTAGGTAATTAATTCTTTTCACAAACAGCAATGAAAAGTGGTAATTAAAAAATATCTTTCATTCAGAAAAATGCTTGGATGCTCATTCCTGTCTATGAAGATAAGAGCAATTTAAAACATATTTAAATAGTATTAATTTATGTAAAATTGTTAAGCAGTGATCAGAAATACAAAAGCATAGTACAGCTGGTAGAAGAGCTATGATTTTGCAAATACTAAGTTTTGTAGTTTGATCGTATGCATATTTATTCAAATGAATTTTGAGAATTAAATCCATGCAATTAAAACACAACCATTTTGAAAAGTAGATTACAGCAGATTTTTGTTTTATTAGTCTGTTTGTGTAATGTAATTTTTTTTTTCATCAAGCAAGGTAATATAAGTCCTTCTGACTTTGCAGAAGCAGGCTGTGGTATCTCTTCTCTGTATAGCAGACACTCCTATCTGAAAAGTACTACATAGCTCTGAAATACTGAGAACTCTAACCACAATCCCAGTGAACAAACATCAGCTTCAATCAGTGTGCTTTCACTGTTTCAGAAATCAAATCCTTTTTATAATTCAAATGACTGAAAGACAGAGCTACAAAAATCTGAACATGTGATAAAAAGCAGCAAAGCCAAGAAAACTTTAGTTCATTGCTGCCATCTAGTAACTGACTAGATTTTTGCAGTTCAATTCTGATAGCTCTATTGAATGGTAAAAAATGAATTATTTTAAACTCCTTTTTCCTATGTAGTATTTTAAATCACCCTGGTATACGAAAAATTAATGTAAAATGTTTGAAACTTGAACATATACAGAAACTTATAATTTGAATGATTGGCAGCAGGAACAGATTTAGTACTTTAAAACCTTGGAATTACAATAATCACATATATCGCTGGTTAAAAATCTTCACAAATATGTAACAAGGCTGCCATCTAGTGGTCTGATAGAAAATAAAAGTTAAAAAAAATTTCCTTTTATATTTCCTAGGGAGAAACATAATTTTTTTTAGTATATTAACAGATTTTTAAGAAGTATTTCCAGCATAAGCAGCAAAATGGATTAACCACAAGGACTTTTCAAGAAACAAAGCTAAACTAAGCAGTACTATACATATTACAGATTCTTTAATTATCATTTGAAACATTCCAGTCTACAAATCAATTCAAGAGTGCAAGAACTTTAGATAAAACCACAGTAATCAAAGGTCTCTTTAGAGAACTATGTAAACTGAACAGAGATTATAACTTTCCATTACTACTCTGCTACCAATAATACAGAAAAATTAAGGTGAACTTGCACATCATTCAGAGAAGAATATGTACCTTGTTTTAAACAAATGAGAGGTACTTAGAACTAAAATAAAGTGGAAAATAACCTGTAACTAGTGTCATTCTGAAACAAATATGAATAATGAATACAAGAAAAATCTTAACACTAGTTTCCAAACCTAATACGGCAGTTAAGTGAACATAAAGAGGCTATCCTTTGTTCTCTTGTGGCTTGTCACGATATAATTTGACATAGATAATACTGCACTGCATTACAGTAGAACATCTGGTCACAATCATAATTTGGTCCACAACTTTGATCACAACCCGATTTGGTTGTGCAGAAGAGGAAATCGGACACCCCCCCCCCAAAAAAAGTGAATTTTTGGATTGGAACCAGATTTGGTCATGATCAGAAGCATTAGTGACCAAAGGTTCTACTGTATTTCAAGAATAAACAAAAACACATGCACACACACACATACGTATGTTGGTAAGTGGATATATACCAACTTCACTTTGGCCCAAGTGAAGCCAAATTTAATCCCACTGAGGACAGAACCCAACTATAATGTACAGATAATCCTCAATTTACAACAGGTTGCTTAGCAACCATACACATGTATGATAGGAACCCAAAAAAGCTACTGCCATACACACACTCCTGGTCACTGACCATATCTTGGGCACTCAGCGTTTACAGCTGTTTGCAGGTTCCTGCAGTCATGCAACTACCATTTATGATGTTTTTGTTGGACAGCGACATTTTCTTCCAAATTTTGGCAAAAAATGCTCCCTAGTGAACAATGGGTTTGCTTAATGACCATATTTGCTCAATTACAGTGATGTTTGCTTGTGACCCACTGCATTTGCTGAACAATACAACCACTGCAAAAAAGTTTGTAAAATCAGGTGCAGTCACGTGGTGACCCGATAATTACATTACTTAATATTTAAAGAATTCGAATAGGATTTCAGGGTAGGTAGTAGGTAATAGGTAGACAATATTGCAGCTAGATGTGAGATATAGTAAAGTCTCAATGGGAAATGGGAGTTTGACAAATTTATTTTTGAAAATCAGAATTTTAAACTCTTAGGGACTAAATAATAAAATCTAACAAGGACCACACTTCCCTCCACAAATGTATTTAAAGTGTCACTAATATAATTACTGTGGATTGCCTTAATGAAGTTTCTTTAGTTAAAAAACCTTCAAGTTCTAAGGAAAAGTGACTAGCACATTTCCAAATTAATAACATTATAACAGATAGCATTATAAACTGATTATAAGCCATTATTAATTTTCATTCACAAGGCAATAATACATGTCTTTAAACAGGATGCAAATTTAATCTAGGATGATCCAAAGATAAACCACATGGACTATTGTTTATTTTTCTATCATCCATTAAAAATGTGAAAAATACAAATTCCAAATCCAGGATAGTATATATTATACATGCAATTTAATCATAGATCAAATCAGATTCTGATTATTTTTCAGAAACTAAAAAGTTTATTTTCATCCAGTTTTGTAATCCAGAGCTAGAGCAATTCTCAAGGTGGAGCTTTAATATTTCTTAGTTTTATTTTTTGTACTTGTTATTTTGCAAAAATTTTCTCTCATACATTAACGTGCATTGTGTTCTTCCTAAACAGTGAGGAAAGAGCATATACTTGATATCAGATAAAAATATAATAATCCAATATTACCTTGCCTGTGCTCTGTAAAATGGTAGTTCTTGTCCTCCATACTCTTTCCCTGCTGACAATATCTCTAGTAACATCAACTTCTGCATCAACAAAACTTCTCTGTTTAAGAGCAGTTATGTCATCATCTAAATCCGTCTTAATTGTGGCCCTTTTCTTGGCCATAATTTTAGCTTTGATAGCTGCGATTTTTTCCACCGACATGGCTTCAGATAAGGATCTAAGAGGAAAAGAATGGTTAGAAATTGGCCTTGGCAGTTCAATCATGCTACTAAACAAATACTTCTTGGTAAACTATTAATCACCAAGTTTTATAATAGAATTTCAATTTTATCAGTAGGCAATTCCAAAGAAAAAGCTGTCTTTCCTCCCGAGATCATCCTTTAAATACTTTTATTTGTGAGTATTGTGAAGAAAATGAGTATTGTGAAGAAACTGTATTGTACTATATTGTAAATAAGTACTGTGAAGAAAACATAACTAAGAAAATGAAATAGAAGGGTATTTTATGATTGTTATCTCAATTCCATCATTAAGTCTAAAGATGTAAATATTCAGCACCCCATTCCCATTGTTGCTCAGTGAGAACAGAAGGGGAAACCAGAAATTTTCTAATTGCTTTCAAGTGATACAAAAAGCCTAGTTTAGCTAATAATGAGAAAATATTCTAATATTAAGTAAAACAAGTTCAACAGACATTCAATAATATTCTCCTACGCTTAGAAATTTCTTTTGAAGATAGTCAAAATCTGTACTTCATCCGGTTTTCTAAGGACTGTAATTACTTTGGGGCTGTTGAACCAGGATTTGAAATAATTCTTTAAACCACTGGCAAACTGCAATTTGTAAAGTATATGGTTTATTCCTACTACTTTATTCAACTAGATTCACACTGAACAGCCAATATAAAAAATGACAGAGTACTTCTTTAAATGAAAAATACTTTATCAGGACATCTGTTAGTGGTATTTCTAATTGCATATTCTAAAATGATATAAATTATCATTTTTAAGTTATTTTCTACCGTTATCATGTTTTTAATCCCAAGATATGCTGATTTTTAACGATTTGCCATTTTTGCAAGCACAAATTTCAGAAAAAGCTAGTAGCCATGCTATTGTTAAGGTAATTCTTAAATTAGCAATAGCACAAATAAAGCAAAACTTGCCTGATCTGCTCAGTCTGCACAATGCCTTCCTTGTGTCCTTCCAGCCGAGCTGCCAACCGTTCTTTGTCAAGCCGCACACACTCTTCATCCTTATAAGAATATTACTCATAAGATCTTTATTTCTTACTAGAATAAATAACTAAGAGTTGACAAACATGTGAAACTGGAACATTTAAATTAAAGACTATCACAGGATGGTCTTCCTAATTACTTTTTAATAGCCAGTATTATCAATGTTTATATAAACTATTTACAAATAAAAATAAAGTTAAATTTCAATCATTCAATCTACCCAGAAAAAGTTCAGAAAGCCTCTTAGAAAATATTGATCTCACGCTGTGCAATTGAACCGAGTATTACAGTACTGGCAGTACTAGTTCGGTAGCTCTAATCATTTTTTATTGATCAACAGAGCTAGTCTACCCACACCGAGTGTCAAACTGAAGAAAACTACAGAAAAATTCAATGAAGCTAATTCTAGTCCTTTAATCAAACTGAATTCCAAGCATTGCTATTTACAGTTCTTAAGTTGTAATTCAAAAGGGATGACTTGCCTTCATATTTACATACAGTAATTATTCCCTATGGAAGATAATAATGGAAGAAAAGATCTGAATAGTTTTAAAACCATTGAACAAGTTCACCTTATTCCATAAAAACCTTGCATGAAATCAATTTACCTCTATTCTTGGTTTCTTAGCTTCTGCTAATGTTTCATCAGCTGCTCTTTTAACTGCAAGAAAGAGAGAAAATAAGCATTAAGGAGCAGCTTTAAAAAAATTCCACTAATAAAATATTTAATTATTAAGTTAAACTGTACCTTGAGTAGATCGCTGGAGACCTATTTCCAATGGTGCACTTCTATCTATACTTGACGATGTTGCTAAAAATTTATAAGTACAGAAAAAAATGAGTGTTTTTAGAATGTTCAAAATTAAACCAGACAGATGAATAGAAAAAAATGAAGCAGTAACCAGACTATATTAAAATATTAGAACATGAATTCCCTACCATGATAAGCAAGGTTGACTATGTACCTATGGAAACACTCCTTACTATCCACTAGGCTTCAAGTTAATCATAGCACAATGTTCATGCTTGATATTCATGTTTGATATTTCCAATATCTTGCAGAATATCTACATTAGTCGTTTCCAAATACTGAACAAGACTGAAGGTACTGTGAGACTATTTCCATGACAGAGAACGGGCTTTAAGCAGTTTTCTAATATCAGCAGAACTATCTTGGTACCCCTCCTACCAGGCTCCATATCCATCTCAGTTTTAAAAAAAATAATTAAAAACAATGGGGAATCTAGCACACTACATAGAATGTGTCCACATTAAATATAACTGTTAGTTACCAAAAGGAACACTTCTGAGTGCCACATAGTTCCTACTGTTGTTTTTTAAAACTAAAATAATAGGAAATAATAAGAAACAGGAATCTAATGTTCTGTCAGATAATGCCCTCACTAAAATGATAGAACCAATATGATGTAATGGTCAAGGTATTTGACTAATAACAGTGTGACCAAAGTTCTAATCTACCATCAGTCACAGAAACTTCCTGGGTGCCTTTGAATCAGTCATTTTCTCTTAGCTCAACCTACCTAGAAAGACTGTTCTTATGATGAAAACAGGAGGAAACACTACAGGTGCTACCTTAACTTTTTGTACAAAACATGGGATATAAATCAATCTCATTCATTTATCTCCTAGTAAATGTGCCTTTTTTAACCTGACAGTGACAATATAATGAAGCCCTACATTGGAAACTCCTGAGTAAAAACTAATTCTAATACTTGATTGACCAAAAAATATATATAGCAAGAAAGTAAATAGTTTTTCTCATCAAACACCACTAATATGTGATGCTAACTGGAGATGGATAAGAGGAAAAGAAACTTCTTTTTTTCTGGACCTTTGCATTTTATTACTGGCTTTTTCATACTGAATTTTTCCAGGACTTTCTTCTTCGGGTTTTAAATCAGGCCCACAGAAACATTCAGTGAAAGAGAAAAGAACTATTCAGAACTTGTTTTTCTTTTTTAACACCAGTTAGTTTTATATTTGACACCAGATTCAAATAGTCTTATCTAATCAACTAAAACATTTGATTTTGTATTTTAATTTCTGACAAAAGGACTAAAATTAGTCTGCCTTTTAATATAAGAGAAAATATTTCATTACTCATAAGTTCATGGTCGTATTTTTAGGAATAATATCAAAATAATAAGCAGTTATGTTTTTGACTCACATGTTTCCCCATTAAGATATGCAAGGAGATCTTTTCTGTCAGGTCTTCTTACTACAGGAATGTTTTCAGTCTGAAAGGAATAAATAATTGGCTTAATTCAGTAATGTAAAAGTCCCAAAATTGGTATTCTGTTATGAACCCACTTAATATACTTAAATCTTATCTAGACTTTCAAACCTACTAATATAGCAAAGCAAAAATACAATGCTAAAATCTTTAAAGACATATTAGTAAATACACTATCATTTACATGATCATATTTTATCAGCAGAACAAGCTTTATGTAATTACATTCATCAAACAATTTGCTGACACTAACACTAGAGTATTTCTGTATTGTTTAGGTATAACAGAGGGATGTCAAATTCGCAGCCTGCGGGCCAGATGCATCATGCACTGGCCATGCCCACCTCATTTTAGTGAAGGGGGAAAAAGTCATGATACATCACGTGACAACAATGTAGCGCTGCAAGTTTGACACCCCTGGTATAACATTCCAATATTTCATTTTAAAATATATTTCAAGAATACTCGACAAAAGAAGTAATTCACAAATTTCTTCTGCTATTTAGGAAAGGTATCTCCTCCCCACATCTAAGGTTTGTAGATGAACTTAAATCACTGCCTGTCAAGGCTTGAACTAGGTGATCACATGGTAGAGCTACTATGCAACTGAGACAGAAAAATACAGCAGTTTCAACAAAAACAATTAGAACTTTGCAGACCCATGTGTGGAGCTAGTCACAGAACAGCTTCTTTCAAGTGCAATTGGCATGTTCAACTTGTGCATACTGGGAAAAACTTCTGGTGATTGCCCATTTCTGAGAATTATAGTGAATGAAGTCTTGTGGGTGCTGCTTTGCAGCAGCAGCAGCAATAGCAATTTTATGGGAAAGTTTCCTAATAAAAATCAGATTGATCCCCAGCCTCTTGGTCTTCCTAAAAACCAAGTTATTTCAGAGGGCAAACAGTAAGTAACAAGACAGCTAGTTTGATTGTTTTTATGATTATGGTTTATGGTCTTAGAATAAAACACAATTCAGTTCTTACCATGAACAATTTTGTGCTGCTTCTAATTATTACAAAAGGTTTAATTAAATATTGGTTTTTTAGAGTGTTCAGTACATTTTAAGAAAGTTTAAATACCAAATATTCATTTAAATTAGAGAGAGGATGTTCTCTGCATGGAAAAAAGTTGCCAGTCATTTTTTTTTACTTATTTGATATATTTTTCTCACTTTTTAATCTGTTATTGCCCTCCCCCTTTTTATTAAGCTTATATTTTAATGTTTGTTATGAAATATAATAAAGGTATTTGTAAAAATGTTTTTTGGGCTAATGAAGCTTGAGGAAGTATTATGTAACATGATGTTGTGGCTTGGCATCTATAGTTTGAATAATAATGAGTTGCAAGTAGTACTTGACTTACAATCAGTTGCTTTAGCAATAGTTGCAACAGATCATCCAAAAGCTACTTATGACCTGGTTTTGAAGTTACAGCTCCTGCAACGTCTCCATGGTCATTCATCCTTATGACCATAGTATAAGAGATGCTTCAACAACCCCCAACCCCATGTCACCACATCACACCCTGCTGGCTACCCACAGGCCTTGAAAATAAGATAAAAACAGTTAAAGAAGGATGGTTAGTTGGTTTAAAAAATTCTCACTTTTACCCCAATATCACTTTTAGGTAGTTATTTGAAAGGGGATATTTACTCTATATTATAGGGTTTCTTTTCTTTTTTCTTTCTCAATTATCATTACTTGGGTAGGAAATATATTTTATTAAATTTATATGCTGCCCATTTCATTATCGAGAACAACTCTAGGAAGCAATACAACAACAGAGATGTGAATGTAATATCATTATCTGATTTGTCTTTTAGTATATGCTATATTAATTTGCTTCATTTTTTATTCTTTTAAACTTCCTGTTTGGTTTTTACAAGACATAAATTAAATAAATATTTTCATGATTTCAAAAACTTAACACTGGATGGGACTAAAGATTATATGTAGAGACCATAAGTGGTGCAAAACACTATGACAATAAAAATACTGAAAACTTCTGAAGAATGGAATCAGAAAGTAGTGCAATATTAATAACATCTGCTACGATGAGAGACTATATTCAAAAGATGTTATTGAAGAATTGTCAGATGTAGAAGAAACGGTATCTGACAAGATAGAAATGATATTGAAAGTAGATTTTACAACTGACAGGCCAGGAGAATGATTTAGAAAAAGGATGTTTTACTAGATCTCAACAAGAAACTGGCTGAGATTTTAAAATTTAAAAGGGAAATACAAATGACAAACCAAGAGAATAACCTGGATAGTTTTTCCTACTGGATTTACAAAAGAATCTTGTTAATACCTTGAAAAACTCTGCAATATGACAAAGAAGAAATGAAATCAGATCTTGCAATATTTGATTGAATTAAGGATTAAGACTGTTAGAAATATATGGAAGGAATACGAAATTGGTCTATCTTCAAACTAAAATTAACATATTGCAACAGGCAACATAAATAAAAACTAATTTTAATGACATGCTAAAATACATATCAACCTTTAAAATTCAGCCATAATCAGGTAGCTCTTTTCTTCCACTAAGGCTGCAAATTTAGTTAGAATATCCAATTCAAGTCAGTTTAACATGATTTTCTTTCATGTAAACAGGACTGGGACATTGTAATTAGATTTAATATGCTCAAGTCCAAGCTGCAAATGAACTAATAAAGAATGAAAGTATCAAAATTGTGAATACTTTTCTATATTTTATAGATATTGAAACAATCTGTTTTATTTTTATATATATATATATATATANGAGAGAGAGAGAGAGAGAGAGAGAACCAATCAATCAATTCCAATTTTGGTTTTGATTGAACTTTAATGGTAGTTAATATATTTCTGACAAGTCATCTTGGGCAGGAGTAGTTATTGAGTGGTATATATTTTCAAAGCTGAATCTTTTATATGTAATTAAAATAAATTTGAAGATTTATATCAATAAAGATATACTAAAATGTTCAATATAGTTTCAATTACCTTTTTGTATGCTTTTAAACAACTGCATGTGACAGGTCAGAAGATCGAGTTACGGTTATTACTGTACTCCTGTCTCTGAAGTCTTTTAACCAGAAGATTTTTTTAAAAATTCAACTGAAACAATTCCTAAATATATAATCATAAAAAGATTTGATACAAAATGGTTCAATAAAAAGAATGTTTTGTAAGGCCATGATTTGTGATAGTTCAATTCCGTAGCACAGAAATTCATATTCAGATATTATTCAATGAATAACTGAGGAAATGGAAAACACCATTAAAGAAAAAGTCAAGCTCTTAAGAAATTTACTTACTGCTGCACGACGGACATAAACAGGATGTGAAAGATGTACATTATTCAACAGGAACAAAATTGAATCCAATGTATAATACTCCCTTGGCTGGCCTTCTTTTCCTGTCCTGTACAGAGTAAAATAAAAATTTGTTTATAAAACTGCTATAAAAGGAACATATACCATCTATGTTTATGACCATAAAAAGCAAGAAATATGAACTAATAAATGACTATCACTACCAGTCCATATTTTGTTTCTTCAGTGCAAAAATGGAGAATAATCCTTATGATTTCACTCAAAGGATAATTATATTTTCTTGCAATTTCTCTTTTTTCAACAAATACAAGAACTCTTCCAACTTTCATTCCATGAGACAATGTCCTTAGGAATTCCTCTTCTTTATTGAATAAAATGACTAATTACAGTTCAAATATCTGGGGGTTTGCAACCCTTCAATTTGGGAGCCAAAGCATATCAATAAAATCTAAATCAGACCTCAATTATTATTATTAAATGAATTTGCCTACTGCCTTGCGGTCTAGGCAGCTCAAGATTACTATTTTTGTGGCAAGGTGCATGCCTTCGTTGTTACTATATTGCAGATTACTTACATTATCATATTCCTAGCAACCTGCTGCATTAAAATATTATTCCCAATTGGATTTGAAAAATGTCCCGAAAAAATAGCTTCAAAAAATTGAATATCACTTATACAGCTAAGTAATAAAACAGATTAAACACAATTAATATAATGAGAGCAGATATCTATAAATATTGACTAGATCTGTGCCTTGATGAGACAATTCTCCACAAAGTTGTTTAGGAACTCAAAAACGTATTGTTCAAATGAATTTGATTGGCAATCTACATATTAGATATGGATTACGAATAAAAATCTATTGTCTTCTCTGGACATAATGAATTACATACTATTTGACACATGACAATTGATTCCAGCACACAAAACTCCTAATCAAAGTGACATTATTGGCACTTCTTAAAAGCAAAACTATATACTATAATAACCTTATAAATCTTGACATACAAGTAACATTCTGCAGTCTGGACTATCTGTCACAGCCTGTCAGACACTGGATACCTTTTTCCATAAACCACATTACTCACAATCAGTGAAATACAATATGGTTTAATGCAGGGTTTCCAATCACGATCAGTAGTAACAGTAAAAAGGATGTGTTCAAAGTCAGCGTTGAGAGCAACCACCTCCCAATGCTGTTCTTATACCCTCCCCCCAATTAACACATAACAGCACCGACCATTAATTACACCCACGCACCTCCACCCTGTGCCTAAATGATTCAATCAATCCCTCCCCCTTCCATCCCAGCCTCATATCCGCTTTCCCCAATAAAGGTTAACAAAACATAAGCACTCCCCGGAACCGCCCTGCAGCGGCTGATGCAACCGCTAACCACTGCCCCTCCCAACAGCTGACTACAGTCCTGAATTGCCGATAACCGACATGGGAAGTAAACCACGTTGCCTCTAAACCGCTGCCAAGACGCCGGCTCCCATCCACGCAGCAGGACAGAGTGGAATATGTCAGAACATCTGCCAGGATGCAGGCCCCCATTAATGCGGCAGGACGGATCGGAATACATTGGACCATCAGCTGGAACGGAGCACTGTTGCTAACAGCCATTGAATCATTGTCAGCCATTGAAGCGCCATCACTAACAGCCATTGAATTGTTGTCGGGACGTTCCGGTAAAACCAGAACGGATCCAATACTATCTATTGTTTTAATGATAGATTTATTTATTAACTTTAGCAACACTTTCCAATTGAATCTTTCAGTTATTTGTTTTTGTAGACTTTTTATTTTTTACTTGGAACTTCCTAGGAAAAGACACATACATTTTATAAACAATAAATAAACTAATGTGTCAGCTATCCTTTAAAAATAGAACTAGGTTATTGAGATAACAGGTAACAATATTCAAAATCTTACTGATTGGCCACTACCGGGTTCATTCTCATAAAACAAACCCAGGAAACCAAACAAAACCCTGGTTCTCATCCAGCTTCATCTATAAAGTTTCCTGAATGACTCTGGGTTTTAATCTATCTCATGGGTTTTTTATGTGTGGTAACACTGAAGATGGAAATGCTATGATATTGCAAATGAAAGAAATGTTTAGATGTAAAAAAAAATCTACTAGGAAATAAGAACTAAAATACAAAGGTTAAAAACACTATTCCATTGTTTTAAAATATTTTTTAAAACAATAATATAACATCTTAGAAAGATTCCCCACAAAATGCTTAAGTATTTTATAAATACCTTATGCTGGATATGATTATAAAAATATTTATAAATTGAGCAACAAAAGGATATTGTTGATTTGTCAATATATCAGTATCTATTTGAAAAAGTGTTTCTATTAGGTCACAATTGCTTATTTTCAGAATTACAGTAACAGCTGACATTAAAAACAAAGAAGAAAGTTTTATTTTGACATTTTCGTAGGAATTAACTAGTGAAGTATTTCTAATATAGCATCTGAATACTTCTCTTGCAACTGATGTGGATATTTGAAGAAATATCATAGATGAGAAAGAAGAGAGAAGAGGGTTGTAGGAAAACAACATATTTCTAAGATTACATTAAAACAAAAAGCTAATTCAGTATGCATATATGCCAACTCAATTCTAATGATTTATTTGCATATCTTCATAATATATGGCAACATATATTATTATTTTAAAATATGATTTTAGCTCATATTAATAAAGATCAATACATAACAGGTTTATTTACCCAGAGAGAAGTGTTTTTACCACTGTATAGTGTACAATGATGAAATAGACCAATGCAAACCATTTTTGCTGTTTATTTTTTCTGCATTACTAGCTCTTCTACACTTTCTCCCCAGAGAGATAATGATAACCAGAATTCTAGAAGTATAAATACAGTTCAGACAGGGATAAAAATGTGGAGGAAACATTTCAAGGAAAATTTACAGGTAATGGAAGTATTAAGCATCTCCTTTTACTTATGCAATTTTCTACCAGCTTTTTTTTATAGTTATCTACTAGAAAATGTTGACCTGCATAATAACCTACGTGCCAAGTGAATCTAAGCTGCATAAAATACTCTTCTAAAAGTTAAAAATACTGAAAATGTCACATTTTAAATTCACTGAGTAACATGAACTATTGTAGTAGTGAACGTTATATGGCTGCAGTAAGGTTAATTAATTTACTTTTTTTTTGTTCTTTACACCCTAGTCAGTTTTATAAGTTCAAAGTAAACAAATTTGCCATGATTCAACAAAACTACATTAATAAAAATGCTGTATGCATAATTAATATTTTCTATGACATTTCCTAATATTGTGTGTTGATTAACTTTTCAAATTAACTTTTCAAATATCAACAGAAAATTGTACTCTGAGCAATATGTATGAAAGCATATCAACACTATACTGTTATTCTATAGTTTGAAACACTGGATTTTTAAATTATTTCAAAATCAATACAATGAGAATAACGTATAATAAGTTACCAAATAAGGGACAAAAATATGTATAGAAACCAATTGTTTCTGCTCAGTCTACAGTAATCCTTATTCATTGACCAAAGTTAAAACAGTGCTGAATGAGTAAGCTTGACTGGTCCTCATAATTACAACTGTTGCAGTGTCCCTGCAATCACATGATTGTGATCTGGGTGTTTGGCAGCTGGCTGACATTAATGACAGCTGAAGCATCCTGTGGTTACATGATTGCCATTTGGAACTTTCACTGCCAGCTTCCATCAAGCAAACTCAATGAGGAAGGCAGAAGAAATGTGCAAATGGAAATTATATGACATCATGATTTAGAACTGTACAGGATTTGCCTAACAATGGCAATTAGAACTTTTGCAACTCCTGTCAAAATCAGTGAAAATATGTGATGTTACATTTTATAGCCAAGTCACTTAGCAATGTAGCTGCCAGTCCCAATCACCATTGTTGACTGAGAAGTATCTGTAGAGCAGACAACCCGTGTTCCTGGTCCATCAAACAATGCCATCTTGCTGGATCTAAGAGTTGTGCATTCTCTCTGATCCTTTCTGCCCCATGGAAAAGTGTTTGTCTGGAAATCCAGATGGCCTCAATCCTGTTCACCTTTTGCAAGGCTTTGAAGGATGTTTTTCCAGGCATTTGGCCCAGGCAGTTAGGTAAGCTCTGCTATTGACATGGTATTGTTGATTGGAAGGTTGCTTAAAAAAAAGAAAAAACCTTGCGTATCATGGGCTGTGTCCAGATGCTAGAATTGCTGTTTTAATCCCTGTATCCACTCAGAATCACTACCGTGTGATTGGCACCCCTATAAATTATTTAAATAAAGAATCAAGGAGCAAAGTCTTCTCTGGGGTCCTAAGCAAAACAGGGATCTACTGGATTTTGGTGCAGAGAAAACACTGAATACATTTAAAACAATCATCAGGAGAAAGGAATATAAGGCTTTTTCAAAGTTAAGACAAAGCAAAAAAGTATCTCAATTCATTGTGGATACAGTTTAACCTGTCTTCCATCAATTTCAAAACTCATACCATTTCAAGGGGTTTTTTGGGGGTGGTGGTGGTGGTTACACTTATAGGATTGAAAAACATAAAATTTTTGCCTTGGGTGTGCTGAGTTTGGATTTTTGAGTGTTATTTTAAGCTTACAAATAAGCTTGCCCATGCTTCAGTGATGGCGTGACTCAATAAATTATAGATCTTTGAAAGATTTGGTACTACCAAATAAGCTTTTAAACTGCACTAAGATCCTTAATTATTATTGTGAATTTTTATTCAGTAAGCAAATTTTAAAAAATGAAGAAGATATATTTCTAAGTTCATTTTTGAAACGTTCAGAAAATGTGAAAATCCTATTAAATTAAGAGCATCTTTAAAACTCCATTTAGATTATTAAAATCATTTCTTTAAAGTTATCTTTTACCCCCACTGGTGGATAAACTAATTAAATTCAAGAGAAATCTGGAGCATTAGGTTGTGTGTCCAGTCTGAATTTCATAATGAACACGGAACACTTGGTCTCTGGGGCAATTTAGGGTTAAAGAAACAGCACAGAAGAATCTTTATTCCTTATTGCCATCTGTTCTTTATTCATTTACTGTATATTTTTCAGAATAAGACATATATTATTCAAGATAGAATTAAAAGATATATTACACTGGACAATTTTTAAAATCAAGTTTTATTTTACTAAACCAGTTCTTCACTCATAGCCATTTCTTTATTTGTTTACTTATTTTCCCTTTGTTTTCAATTTTGTTTTCTAAGCCAAGGAAGGAAAAACACTGCAAAAGAAATCAGGTGATATTGTCCAGAATACCAAATTATTTGCTCATATTCAAATCACAACCATATGCCAATATTTTAAGAATACAATAGATTAAAAATATAAGCTATTTATAGTGTGGGTTTTTCACATGAAGCACCAATTCATAATTTATTAAATTGAATTGATTGAAATAACTTGTTAAGACTGAACCATCATTTATGAACAGCAATATTAAAGCTAAGCCATTTTTTTAGAGGGGGAGGAGGGAGGGGGGGAGAGGGAGAGAGAAAGAAAGTATAACTTGTGATGTAGTCTTATAAATACTGGTTATAAAATCAAATACTTATGTGAATGATTTATGATTAGTATAAAATGCCTCAGAGAATAAAATCTGCAGCATCAATAGGAAAAGTGGTTGAAGTCATTCTATTTCGAGATTTATTAACATACATGAAAAAATAAATCTAATAATACTTCAGCCTTCAGCCAAATTTTATCTGGCAAACCCATTTCTACATGAAATCCATACTAGCTCTAATCTAAACTCTTCACTAGCACAGAAACAAACTTAACAAACTTTTTCTTTATGTATAGCTTTAGCATATATTAATGACTACCTATTTACAGGATGGGGAAAAACATGGTTTAACTATAAATTTATAATCTATAAAAGTTTTATTTGTCCTCAGAATTATTAGCAAGATTGTCTATAAATATCAGAATGTACATTCAAGTAAAACAAAGCAACTTCTGCTTAAATGTTATTTTCTGGGTTACATCACTCCTACTGTATCCAACACTGGATCCCTTCAAGATTAACTTCAAGAAAAAGCTTGTAGTTTTATTTTTGTATGTTTTTCAATTTTTACATTTGATTGTTTTAAAAAATGCAGACAGAATTTTCAAAATAATATGATTACATTTGCAAATATAAGTACAGTTTCAAAATTTGAATGTATACTTGGTTGTGTCACCATTTTACTGGCTAAACTTAATTTCTTCTAAATTTACCATGACTTAAATTCTATTCACTTCAAATTCAGCTAAATAATTAAGCACAAGCAAAGAATTTCTCCTCAAAGCATTAAAATAGCTGCATATTTAGAAAGGTTTACAGCTTCAAAGACTGTCCCTGGTTGTCTGAGTGTATATGTCCATATGTAGTTTACTCTTCACTGGCAGTCCCAGCAGAAATGTCCATACATGCATATACGCAGACAAATGGAACAATGTTTGAAGCTGCCATATCAGTAAAGTCCATGGTCTCTCATGAGCTATGCTTATTCTAATAAAAATATTTTTACTGGATGTTCTCAAGTTTGGCATTATCTAACATAGAAAAAAATCAATGTTTTAAGTTTCCTACCAAGTTATTTGACAGAAAAATAGAAAAAAAGTATTTAAAGTGAGTCTTGGAATGCAAACTTAAGAAAAATACTACATAAAGGAAAAAATTTGTCTGAGAAAGAGTACTGAGTATTTTAGAATTTTTTAATCTTATATTTTAATTAATCTAAATAACCTACAGTTTTTTGCATACAGCAAAAAACAAATATTCATTTCTTTCACAGTAAGCTCTGAGTTATTTTGGAAGTTCATCAACTGGAAAAGCTGCACATATGACAAAGATATAATCAGTGATTGTAATAAAAATAAAATGAACACAAGTCCAATTATAATAAATCTATTACTTATTAGGAAAGCTCGCCAATTAATACATCTACAGTATTCTCTCCCATTACCTTAAGAACACAAGGGATTTAAAATGCATTGAAACATGCTGCAGATACCAAATAGTAAAATGCCAGAGTGAATCCTGAGTATATTTTAATTCAAAAATCTTGCTCAGTCATGAATGCATTAGGCTGCCTAGGTTCAAACTTCGTATCTCAGACTAATTGTTGCAAGGTTTTTTTAAATGTTTCATTTTTTTAAAGAACAGACAAATAACAAATTTGTTCATATTTAGAACTGAACACATTTATATAAGGAACAGCAGCCATATTTTGATCAACCTCAAAAGAGACCAGCCATATAGGAAGTATTATTGTAACTATATTACAAATGTAAAGGACTAGTGAGTTAACAGCAAAGTCAAGACCTGAATGTAAATCTAAATGCAACATCTATTAGACGAGATAATGAGACTTTACATCTAGTTATCTAGAACAAAAATGATAGTGAAAAGGCAAGTTTGAACAAAAGAACTGTAAAAACATAGTTTTTCTAGAACTTTTTAGAAAAATGTGGGTGTCAAGTACAGGGATTTATTAAAGGAAAATAAACCAATTAGAAGTACGCTGATGTAATTTTTCATATATATGTACAAATATATATTCGAGGAGATCCAAGGAACATAAAGCTCATAGACACCACAAAGAAGTTATTTTAACACAAAAAGGGTGATTACTCACTGACTATATTTCTATAGAGAAGATATTGACTATATAAAAACATACTATTTGTTTTTAAGTAAAAGAACTAAAATCAAATTCAGTTTTTATCATAGTTTCCTCAGCTATTACTTTTATAGTATTGCTATACAATTTTATAGTATTGCTTCTAACTCACGATAAGTAGTTATGTCAGAGAAACTAAACATCATGCTTATTCGCAGAATTCATGATCTAAAAAACAGAAAGTGTAGTTATCAAGCCCAAGAACACAGGTCGAGCAATGCTGTGAAAAATATAACGGGTCACAAAGATAAGTTCATAAAAGGAAGGTATTTGAGAATACAGAACAAAATACAGTGTCAGTATGAGATACACACATTATAGCCCAGGAGTTCCCTGCAGTTATGTAAATCACAAACATGTATACTAATATGGAGATGCCTGGTTCATCCTATATAAACTGAAGTCTTTGTAAAGTTTTAAGGCTTTGCCATGAATTCTTGAAAAATTCCTGTCTGAAGGTTTTTGATTCTTTCTGGATACCTTTGTATAACTCCTTTGGATTTAAAGAGTTGGATCTGTATTTTTAGACTTTTTCAACTTTGGGATACATAATTTTATAATTAGTTACTTATTACTTATAATATTCTACTTTCAACATTAAATCCCCCCAAAAATAGAAGGTATAATAGAGGCAAGATATTAAATCCCCAGAGCTTACTGAAAGCAAACAAATCATGAAATAGATTCATGTGAAAGTTTGCCAAGTACTCAAATATACAACTGCTGTCCTTTTAAGCAAAAAATATGTAAATGATCACCTCTTTTAGAACTACTAGATTTTTCTTTAAAAAGATAGAAATTTCCAGAAATCACAACCCTGTTGAGATAAATCAATGAAAAATGTTTTAAATGTTCTAAAAAGAAATATTTGCGGGAACGTCTCCTACCGACATCTAATGTTGATCCCCCTGTGCGTGCGCACAGGAGGGGACTCCTCGGGATGCTGTCT
>AZIM01002794.1:97272-113204 GCA_000516915.1 Ophiophagus hannah | reverse complement strand
GACCATTTGAAGTTACAACGGTACTGAAAAAAAGTGACTTATGACCATTTTTCACATTTACGACCATTGAAGCATCCCTGTGGTCACATGATCCAAATTCAGATGCTTGGCAATTGGCATGTATTTTTGATAGTTGCAATGTCCCAGGATCATGTGATCACCTTTTGTGACTTTGTATCCTTTTTGACAAGTCAAATCAATGGGGAAGCCAGATTCACTTAACAATCATGTAACTTACTTAAAACTGCAGTGATTCACTTAACAACAGTGGCAAGAAAGGTTGTAAAATGGGGAAAAGCTCACTTAACAACTATCTTGCTTAGGAATGGAAATTCTGGGCTCAATTGTGGTCATATGTTGAGGACTACTGGTATCTTCCTTCATCAATTAGAGTTGCCAAGTTCCACTGAAACTAATCCCAAATAAATCAATGTGGCACAGGTAATTTTTCAATAAATGAGATCAAGATCAAAACTATTATTTAATAAGTACTGATTACTTAATCCACTTAGTTTCACAAAGAGGTTTAAGACACCAGGAAACTGCAAGTTCTACTCCTGCCTTATGTAGAAAGCCGGCGGGCTGATTTTGGGCTGGTCGCTCTCAGCCCAAAGAAGACAAATCACTCCTGAAAATCTTGATAAGAAAACTGCAGGGATATGTCTTGGCATCAGCATGGGTCAGGAATGATTTGGAGGCACACATTCATAGACACCCAACCCCCTTTAATTACCTGTAAAATAATTCACCCCACCTGTAAAAGAGTAATAGCTTTATTTGTTAGGCACATAAAACTAGGCAAAATTAGACATTGAATAAAATGCAAATTCATACAAGATTATACTATAACTCAATTAAACCAAAAAGTCCATAACATATAACATTATCCTCTACCATATAAAATTGGAAAATAAATAATAGTTATTAGTTTTAAAGCAATTTCCTAGAATCCTGTGAAAAAGATTTTAGTGTTTTTTTTAAAGTGACTAGAATCCAAGTGTAATCCTGGTAGCAGTCTATTCCAAAAAAGAAAAAAACTGGAGACAAATAAAAAAGCTCCTAACCCAGACCTGACAATCTTGACCAGGATGTGGCTATTCCAGTATGTGGTAGAAACAAATAACTCCAACCCAATAAATGTGGTCAAGAACACATATTAAAGAATCACCAGCAGATCTTTCCAATAAGTAGATGTACAAGTAGTCCTCAACTTAGAACAGTCCATTTAGTAACTGTTCAAAGTTACAATGGCACCAAAAAAAAGTGATTTATTACTATTATTCGCACATACAACCATTGCAGCACTCCCGTGGTCACACGATCAAAATTTGAATACTTGACAACTGACTTGTATTTATGACAGTTGCAGTAATCCAGGGTCATGTGATCAATTTTTGCAACCTTCTGACAAGCAAAGTCNNNNGGGAAGTCAGATTCACTTAACAACCGTGTTACTAATTTAACTGCACTGATTCACTTGACAACAGTGGCAAGAAAGATCATAAAATGGGGCAAAATTCATTTAACAAATGTTTCACTTAGCAACAAAAATGTTGTTCTCAATTATGCTTGTACATTGAGGACTACCCTGTATACAGGGCATGATTTATGAACTCTATCAATTGGTACTATTATCTTTATTTAATTCCTAACCATTCTAACAACTAGCAATGGAAAGAGTAAAAGAAAAAAAGAAAAAAGAAATGTCCATAATAGTACAAACAACATTCTTGACAAAAATCAAAAGGCATAATGAAATCCTGTGTTATCTAGCTAATAACACATTCTTTACAACAGATTCTTTAAACATTTATTAAATGCAAGCAACAGAGTTCAAAACTTTTACCCACATACACAAATACAAAGTAAGAAGTAAGAAAACTGTTGATGGGTATCTGGACTCAACTTGTTTTATGTAAGCATATTCTAGACCAGCCTTTCTTACATGGCATACCATAGAACCATAAGATTTCACAAGAGTTTGTGATTGAAAATTTAAAAGAAAACTTTTTTTAGCTTTGCGTACTATGTAATACTAGCAGTCATAGTAGTTGAAATTTTTACACAATGGATCTCAGCTTTTTAAATATTGTATTTAATTTTATACCAATTTTCCTAATATAAACAGCATTAAGTACAATCAATTTACAATATTCATTTTTTAAAAAAATCTACCAGAGCTATCTTTAGAAAAATTAAATCCTATTTTGTCTTAAGCAAATTCCAAAATTAGTTTGTCTTGTAAGTTTTAAAAAATTTATGAAAGGGGGAGGGGAGATTAATTTCAACAAAAGTTAAGTTAAACACAACCAGATTTTCTTCTAAGGAGGGGAAAAAAGTCATTTTTAGTTTCAAATAGGGAAAAGAACTACTCTTACACATACCATTTTTCATTATCATCTTGTAGACTAGAAATTTGGATACAATTATAAAAATGTAGAATATTTTAAAAGGAAAAACTGAAGTTCCCTCTGCCCACATTACTGACTTGCATTAGAGCTACCATGTTTCTCCAACGATATGCCCCCCCAATAGGAAGGCCCAGCACTGCTTTGTGCACATGTAGTTAAATTAAGCCCTGCCCCCAAAATTTGGGCCTATTTAATACGAGGTGAAAGAGACATGGGGAGGGAGGACGGAGAGGGAGGGAACTTGCCGAACTCATCCCACATACAGCCTTGCTTAGCCTAGGAATCCAGCCTTAAGTCCTTCTTCTTGTCCCAGGACGCATCTGGTACTATTTATTTTTTTCCAGGAAAATATTAACGCCAAAGTCTCCCAACTCCTTGATGCGTTTTAGTCTACCGATGCCCCACAGCCCTGTTTCTCCTCCAGATCACCAGCCCACTTTCCCCGGCAAGGGCGCCACAAAACGCGCCACTTCAGTCGAGCGGCCCGAGGGCTCTTGCGCAGGAAAGACGGGCTGCACCAAGAGGAAGATGCCTCCGCTTTCCCATCTGCGCAAAGGGCACTGGCTCCCCCCTCCCCTGCCGCAGCCCCAGCAAGGGCGTGGGAGCTGACATTAAAACGGACTCCATCCGTGTCCCCTCGGGCAGCCAGAGCAGGGCTTGGCAGAGATGCCTCTGGCAGGACCGCAGAGGAGCAAGCTGCCCAGCCTGCTGCTGGCACGCCTCCCTTTGACCAACGCTTCACTCTGAGCATGAGCGGGCGCAGCGGCAGCCCAGCCNGCCTGCCCCTCTCGGGGACCGCAAGCTCACCTGCCCCACTCAGCCTGGCTTCCAGCACCACTGCCAGCTGCTCTTACCTTACGTAGCGGTGGCGCCTCCTCCTGCTAGCTGCGCCTTGCAGGCCGAAAGTGCAGCCTGGTGGCACCCAAGTGGGGGCTGCGTGCTTTCACCCTGGCGTCCAGCAGAGCCAGAATCCGCTGCCCGTGCAAACCCCAATGAGCAGCCTCGCTCGCGCTCCGGAGAAGAGGAGCTGGTGGAGCGCCGGAAAGGCGGCCCACTTGCCTTTTGTCTCTTGTGCAGCAGCAGGAAGCCAGGCATTGCCTTTAAGCAACCCAGCAGTCTTCGCCCCCCCACCCTTCTCGAGCAGGGCAGGTTAAGAAAGCAGCCTCTCAAGTAACGGTTCCAAGCGTTGCAGCTTGATCCGAGCTCAAGCATGTCCACACAGCATGCCGAATTCAGTGCTTAATGGAGCTCTGCGGGTTCGCCAACGCGCTGGACCGAGAACTACCCGCACAGGCTGAACTGGCACGATGCTCAGGATGGAAAGCTGCATGGGTGTCATGGGAACACAGCCATTAACTGATAAGGGTGTAAATACACACACAACCACCACCACACCACACACACAGTAACCTACCATACCACACACCCTAGTTTGCAAATATGGCCCTTGATTTTCAGGGCTAGGCGAGGCGCATGGGGGAAAAATTAAGGCACCCTCGAAAAGACGGCCTAGCCGTTTTTTCGTGGGTCCAAAAAAAATAAGGNGGAGAAAAAATTAAGACCCCAGCAAAAAGACGGCCTAGCCTTTTTTTCGAGGGTCAAAAAAAAATAAGGCGCAGCCTTATTTTCTGAGAAACACGGTAGTACCTTGTGGTAGAGGGGAAGCCAACAAAAAGAATCCACTAATGAGTTTGCCAAAATACATCCACAGAAAAAAAAGATCAAAAAAACGCTGACAATTATTGTTGGATTATTATATCTACAATTTACGGATCATGTTAATGTATTATGAACTGTAAACACAATAATTTTTATGCAAGGAAGTTCCCTCACACCTGACAATTCAAGGCTTTCTCCAGTATCAAAATATTAAAAAACACTGCTCTAGACTAAGTCACACTGAGTTCTGGCAACTATTACTCACAGATAAATTTCCATAGTTTGATGCTATGTTGGGGACATCTCTGTTCCAATTGACTTATTCTACATGTGCTGGGACCACAACTGGGGAAGAAATCTGAATTGAAGTGTTCTCCCCCACTTCTGTTTAAAAACTAGTTGTGAGTTAATAGAGGTTTTTGTGCTGGGAATGCAAAGAAACCTAGCAATACTTCGTTCTGTAACTTACTGTACTTAGTTCAGTTATTTCTAAGGTAAGTATACTAAACCCACTCAGTATGCTATAGCCTCACTTTGTTACTTCCCTCCGCGCATATCAGCTGAGTGATTGCAATGGAGAACATCTTTAACTAGGAAGACTGTCTACTAATCAATAATTCTAATCTTCCCAATTCCTGATCCTTGTCTATGAGGATGAAGAATCTGGAAAATTAGAATTATTGATTAGTGGACAGTCAACATTTAATTTTTTCAATTAATAGAAGTCCAAAACTGATTAAAACATTTATTATTTTTCTACACAAGACAAGTATTTTTCTAACACTACTTAAAATAGCCTTTATCCCTAAATATATGGCACAAATAGTGAATCTTTCTCTCGTTTGACTATTCCCTTTGTAAGTTCAACCTCTTGTTCATCATTAACTATCTGTATTTGGGATATCCTATAGTAGTTTTATTTCTTAGGCATTTATACAATGATGTATTACAATGAAGCTTAATTTTCAATACTGGTTTCTATTAAAAGATGAACTAATAGGATATTGCTAGAATACAATGCACATAAGAGATCAGCAATAAAAAATCCTTACCTTTTTAAGAAGTTTTTCATTTTTTAGTTTTTCACAAACCATTGCTACCTCTGAGCTTCCTGGTTCAAGAACAAAATTTGCTGTCATTTTTCCCAGGTTCTTCAATATTGCTGTTACAGGCATGTTCTGTAGCAGTGCTTTCCATACCTTGTACAAAATGAAGTTCAAAGATAAGGAAAAGGCACGGTGTTTAAAGAAAAACACATACTCAGTATAAATATGCATAACTGTACAGGAATCATGTAAATGTATTCATTCATTCATTCGCAACATTTCTACAACATCTACCTCATCTATGTGAGTCTGGGCAGCTCACAATAAAAACATGTCACAAAATATAAAAGCATAAATAAGAACAAAGTTAAAAACAGAGAAGTCTCTCTTCCCACAAGGCAAAATTATTTTAACCAACAGGATCCCCCCAATATGCCCTCCACACCTGACCAAGTTGAATAGGACGATATAATTTGGACAAGCAAGATAGTTCCTCAGGTAACCTGGTCCCATGCCATGAAGAATACATGTAAAACTAATACATGTAAAAAATGTTAAAAGTGCTATAAAAACAGAGGAGTGATAACGTGCAGAAAGCAACATTATATAGTGTGATTCAAAGTATTAATGTTTCTCTAATTTCCTTACCTCTTTAGATTTCAAGTGACTTGTCAGGAGGTGTTCTCTAACTAAACTATGCTCTTCTATCAAATGAATCACTTCCAGTTCATCCGTTGTATGCTTTACCCTCTCCACTGCTTCCAAATACTTCAACACTTTTTCAGCCTCAGCAGAAAGTCTGCTCTCTTTATATGTCTCTTGGACTTCCTTCCATCCCTTCATTACATACTTAGTGACAATGGCCAGGCCTGTTGAAATACAGTAAGTTTTATTTCTAATTTAGAACATATTTTAAAAAGAAATATGAACTCCACAATAATGTAAAGTTATCAAATATTAGGCTGGAAAGTGTAATTTATTTTGTATTTGGTATTCTCTGGCATCTTAGCAAAACTAGCAATTTATTTATGTTACCTTTATATATAAATAGTGGAATATAGCATAAAAGCAAAAAGAATAAATACAATAGTGTTACTATTTAATTAAATACATACAGACACATATAATGCCTTTTTCACAATTTATTCATCTGACCCTCAGTCTTTAGGATTGTTGATTATGGGCATTCTTTCTGCTATAAATTCTTCTATTGCTTTTCTATTTGTGGCAGTAACAAAAATTACTTCTAGAAAACTCTCAAGGTTTTGATTTTAAAAAATTTAAAACTATTACACATATTTTCCCCATTATAAAATAAAGCAATACAGCTTGTCTGTGACCATAACTAAACCCAAAATTTCTGATGCTAAACAAAACAGTTGTTTTGCCCCATTTTATGATCTTTGCCAGTTGTTACACGAGTCGCTGCAGTTGTTAAGTTACTAACACAGTTGTTAAATGAATCTGGCTTCCCCATTAACACTGCTTGTCAGAAGGTCACTAAAGCTCATCACATGACCCCAGAACACTGCAACTGTCATAAATATCAGTCAGTTGTCAAGGGTCTGAATTTTGATCACATAATGGAGATGCTGCAATTGTCATTGAGTGTGAAAAATGGTCGTAAGTCCCTTTTTTCAGTGTCGTAACTTCAAATGGTTACTAAACAGTTCTAAGTTGAGGACTACCTATAAATTAATAAATGTTTTTTTAAGTGAATGTTGTGTATTCTTTCCAATATTTAGCACTTTTTATATCAAGTTTATTTCTCTCCCCACAATTAGAGTCATGGTTTACTTTACAGAATTACAGTTCCATTTCTCACTTCTCCATCTCTTTTGATCAAACATACAGGCAAAAGCAAAATGTTTCCAAATTACTTACTGCAAACCATCCCTGATGATTCAGAAAATTTACTTGTTTGTTATTACCTTCATTTGCAGGCTTTAGATGCGATAACCTGAGAAGATCTTTATGGCACCAGCCATTTTTCTTCTTGTACGCTGTCACCGCTAAAGCAATAGCCATGTCATTCTTTCCATTGTACCAAACTGAAACAGCTTTTCTCAGGGCACGGCCCCACATGCCACAATTCATGCCTTCCTTCAGATCCTTTTTAAACTGGATGAAAGTGAAGAGGTGGGTTGGTATATGACAAATTTCAGGGACAGCCTTATAAGCTTCTTGTTTGGTTTTGGCATCAGAACATTGTGAACAAATGGCAAGTGCAAACAATACTGGATCCTGTTTGGCTGCTCTACCTTCCTGGCTGAACGTCTTTATTTCTTGTACTGCTTCATAACCTTTGCCACCTTCAATAAGCCTCAAAAGAGCATCTACACTTTCAAAGCTCAGTTTTTGTTCCTTGACATAGAATGCACCTCCTTCGGAACCAAAACACAAAAAACGGCGCAGTCTAGTCATGTCTGTAACTTGCCACCCGCATTCATCTTCAGAGTTAGATAGCTGGTTTTCAATGCAGGGCTGCATTTGACTTGCTCCTTCGTCCATTGCTTCTCAGTATAAGGAAGTCTCCTGAAGAAACACAATAAAATTATTTAATCTATCTGGAATCTTGACTTTATGGCCAGCTTTATTAAGACAAATACTCAAAACATTTCTTTCAAAATAAATTTGGCAACATTTTAGGAAAAAGGTGTTCAAACTTCAACTAAAACCTTCAGAATGAGAATCTGTACCATGCAAAATATACTAGATACAGTAAGTATAAGAGGTTATCTCAATTTCCAAATAAATATTCATTGACAGGATTCTACAAAAAATCCCTAAATGAACCAATTTTCTTTGTATAATGCTACTGAGTCAATATTTAATTTTTTCTTCAATCCCAGATAAGGTTTTATAACCCAGAAAGGACAATGGATTTAGTTGAATAAAAAGAATATTTTGAATTTTGGAGCCTCGGTGGTGCAGTGGTTAGAGTGCAGTATTGCAAGCTACTCCCACTGCAATTTGGCAGATCGAATCCCACNGGGCTGTAAAGCACTATAAAGCGGTATACAAGTCTAAGTGCTATTGCTAATATCATAATTTCTTATGTATCCTATGATGGTCTATGTAATTAGAAGCTATTCTGCCATTATAAGCATAATCAGTGTACTTTCATCCAGAGACCAATATATTTAAGAGACCACTATATATATCCAGAGACCACTATATGAAATCCATGCCTCCAATGCATTTCTAGTAAGCAATTAAGATTTGATAATTTCAAGTTGCAATTTCTAGAAATGATTTATTAATTTGATCTAATATCTTCTGGTGTAGTAAGAATCCTATAATTACTTTTAATTTCTGAATTTAATAAACTATTTTGCCAAGTTTTTTTCCCTTATGTAATGTATTATTTTAAGATAATAATATGCCTATTTAATTTACATTACAAAACAATTCTGATTGCCATCCTGTAATTATTGCTTCAATTAAATTAAATGCAATATCCTGTCTGAAATATGTTCTTAGGACATACAATATTGTTTTTAAAAAAGTTATGTAAATGTGCAAATGAAATTCCACACAAATATACATTTTATTATTTGAAATTGAAAAACCAATTCCTCACAATACAGTAAAACATTTTGAGCAGTAAAATTTTAGCACAATTTCTAAATTAAAAAGGCACGCTCAAGACCAACAAAAAAATAATATAATCAGATGTGCAATTTGAATAAATGATGTAATTATTGTTTATAAAATTTCTAACTAATTTCAGTGAGGAAACCACCTGAAATTGGAAATACCATGAATTAAAGTAAATATTTCCTTATTAAAAATAAAATCATTTAAAATCTTGTAACATTGCACAGAATTCAATATAAGATTGGCAGATTATTTTAAATAAATATAGTTCAGAACTAAATACATTTTGTGCCAAACCTTCACAGAGAAAAGAGGTATGAGTGCAGGAAAGAATACATTACAGTTTTTCATTTGTATCCCACCCATTTTCCAATTTGTTCAAAGTGTTGTATCTTAGTTTATTCAATGTTGTCTTGAATAGTAATGCTGTGGAAGAAATTGAACAAAAATAGCAATTTATTCTATCCCACTCAATACATTCCACAGTTGAGCTCCAATTCAAGTGTAACATTTTCTGTGATGGTTTGGGCTAAATAACCTTTGTGACAGATTGGTCAGGCCGAAATCTATGATATAGCAAAGAATGCCACTGAAGATAGAAAGAATGCATGTTTTTACTCAATGTATTCAGGTAATTACAGGTAGTCCTCGATTTACAGCAGTTCGTTTAGTGACAGTTTGAAGTTACAATGGCATTGAAAATAGTGACTCATGACCATTTCTCACATTGCAGCATCTCCATGATCAAGTGATTTACATCCGGATGCAACTGACTCACATTTATGACAGTTGCAGTGTCCTAGGGCCATGTGCTTTCCTTTTGCAGCCTTCTGACAAGCAAAGTCNNNGGGGAAACCAGATTCACTTAACAACTATGTTACTAATTTAACAACTGCAGTGATTCAGTTAACAAATGTGACAAGAATAGTCGTAAAATGGGGCAAAACTCATGTAATAAATTTCTTACTTAGCAAGATAAAATGTTGGGCCAAATTGTGGACTACTTGTACAATATATTTCCTTGTGGGATTATGGTACAGAACATTTCCCACAACTCTCTATGGAGCAGCCAATCAATCATCCACCAACCCATTCAGATCTTGCAAAACTTCTCCACAATCATTCATCAGACAACATGCATAAGTTTTTTATTCATTCATATTAATATGAGATGCACACTCAAGACACCAAGTTGCACAGTTGCTTCTATTACTTTCCTGCATTCCTGTTCAACTACATTGCTCCTATCCATGATGTCCCAGGTGGATGACTCCAGCAATCTCGAAGCTTATAGTACACGTAGTCTTCAACTTACAACCACAATTGAGCCCAAAATTTAGGTCGCTTATTTGTTAAGTGAGTTTTGCCCCATTTTACCACCTTTCTTGCCGCAGTTGTTAAGTGAACCATTGCAACTTTAAATAACACAGTTGCTAAGTGAGTCTGCCTCTCCCCTGACTTTGCTTGTTTAGAAGATAGCAAAAGACCACCACCTGATCCCAGGTCACTACAACCATCATAAATATGAGCCAGTTGCCAAGCAGCTGAATTTTGATCAGGTGACCATGGGGGGGGAGGAATGCTGCAATAGTCGCAAATCTGAAAAATGGTCCTAAGTTATAAGAGCTGTGGTGGTGCAGTGGTTAGAATTGCAGTACTACAGGCTTAACTCTACTGACTACCAGCTGCTACCACTTCAGCATTTGGAGTCTCACTGGTTCAAGGTTGACTCAGCCTTCCATCCTTCCAAGATCAATAAAATGAGAACCCAGATTGTTGGGGGCAATAGCTTGCCTCTGTAAGCCTCTTAGAGAAGGGCTGTAAAGCAGGGGTCTCCAACCTTAGCGACTTTAAGCCTGGCGGACTTCAACTCCCAGAATTCCCCAGCCAGCTTTGAAGAGTTGAAGTCCGCCAGGCTTAAAGTTGCCACGGTTGGAGACCCCTCCTTTAAAGCACTGTGGAGCTAAGCGCTAGTGCTAAAGTCACTTTTTTTCAGTGATGTTGTAACTTCGGAGAGTCAACTAAATCAATTTGTGTAAGTCGAGGACTACCCGCATCGTGTACTTGCTTTTCTTCCACACACGCCCCCCTCCCCCCCCCGCTCCCCAGATAGGTTCGATCGGCCAATCCATTAACAATCCCCTGCATTTCCTCGGCTAAGTGCTACGAGCCCGGCGTGAAATGTGAACGGCTGACAAAGAGAGAGGGAGGAAAGAAGGGCAAGCGGGCTCGCTTCGTCGCCGCTCCCAGGCCCCGGTCTGGAGGTTTTTTTCCTGGAACGCAGGAGAGCGGTTCCAAATCGGAACGAGACGGCCCTCGCCGCTTGGCAAGCCTTTAAACGAGGGTTGTTGGGCAGCATTGTCTGCACAGGCAAAACCGTACCTCTCTGCGTGTAATTGCAGCAGCCTCGAGGCTTTCGGGAGGCCAACGAAAGGGTCAGGTTTCTCCTCAAGCGCTCTCTCCCGGGTCACTCCTCTTCACCCCGCCAAGACGCCTGACAACTTCCCTCACGCAACAAAAACAAGGGAGGGAGAGAGGCGGAGGGGGCAGCGGATCTTCGTCGCCTCCGCAGATGACGGGGATCCCCAAGACCCGGATGCACCGCCCCCCCCACACTTTCCCCTCCTCCGCAACCCGCATCTGTCTCGCGGCGTTATCCCTCAGCTCTCGCGGCCGCGAAGGTTTCAGCTTTTTGCTTTCGGGCGGGTTGCGCGCAGCCCGGCGCCGCGGTGCACAAATTTAGGGCATTTTTTTAGGGCCCTTGACCCTAAATTTGTGGTTCAAAGCTTTGAGCGGAGTTCGACAAAAGCTGGACTGGGATCGCAGTCCCGTATGGAGGTGCTGCCATTGCAGCTCCTGTAACCCTCGGGCGTTTTTGGTAGGCAGTCGTTGGTGGCGGAGGACTTGGGGAATGTAGGGCAGCGAAGCCAAAGGACGAGGATTTTTTGAAAGTTGCGGTTTTTATGTTACTGCTGTCCTAGTTACGTTGCTGTGATTCGCTGATAGATTGCTTTCATTTTCCGAGAAAAGCAGTCTTTGTGTTAAATCGATGCCAGTGGAGTAGTGTAAGAAGCCAGTTTTGGTTTGCCAATGGTTAAAGGCACCAGGCTAGAAATCCAAGAGACCATGGTTAAATGTCTATGGAGATCCGAGAAGACCCGGTCCCGGCACGGTGGGGGCCCAAGTCCTTCTGATCGAGGCACAGCCCNGCCCAAAGCGGGTGGTAAACTCCATCTAAGTTATGAAAGCTGATTTTTTCGCTTTGACATTTGGTAGCAGAGGATGGTTTCGATCCATCAACCTCTATACCCAGGTCGGACGACAGTTTTGCACGTCAGGACTGCTACGGACCTCCACCAGAGTTTCCTCTGGCTTCGCCATGCCCAGGCATAGTTCACCATCTTTCGGATCCTAGCACGCACGCTCACGCTTCACCTCCCCGATGGGGTGGGCGAGACGGGCCGGTGGTGCGCCCTCCACTAGGAGGCTTCAGGATCCCACCTTGGCCGGCGTGCTTTTTCAGGAGTTGCTTTTTCAGGAGCCAACTGAACTTTCTGGTTTTTCTTTCTTTCTTTGAAGACGTTACACTTCGCATCCAAGAAGCTTCCTTAGCTTCTTCTTGGATGAGAAGCGAAACATTTTCAAAGAAAACGAACAGTCCAGTTGCCTCTTGAAAAAGCACCTTTGGGACAAGAGACCGTGAGTTTTAGTGCCTTCTTAGGCATAAAGAGATTGTCCGTCACTATGAATGAAACCAGGCAGGGGAAGGTCATCATAGATGTGTTTTATAGTCACGTAAAATATCAGTTGGAGCCCCAGAATGGAGAAAATAACCCAAGAGAGATCAGTTAGTGGCTGCGTTGCTTAACCTAATTAGCAATTTAGGATGGCATTATTAACATACTAAACCAAATAAACAATCCTGATTATTGGGGTTGAAAGTAATGATTTATTCATAGGCCAAGGTATGTGATTTTCTTTTAGGATTAAGTATTATGGTTTGTCATCCCCAATTTATGATTTAGCATGAAGTATAGTGTTGTCCCGTCCCCCCCCAAGCTGTTTCATTAGCCAATGGTTCAATATCATGGATACAAAAAAACTGGGTTCAAGGTTACTTATATGTAAACACATCAGTGCCAACATAGCCTACAAGCCACTGCTCTCTTGGCCTATAAGTTGTCGATTGAGTTTATTCCTCTTAAAACAAAAGCAAAATTATGAAATAATGCCACCGCGCCATTCAGTCTTATTTACACCGGTTTTACTCTATTCTTAAAACCCCGTCTCTTTAATCGCAAGCCGGAAATGCAGCACGCCGGGCGGTTTAGCCTCTCCTCTCTCTAGTTAGTCCTTTTGCTCCTCTCTTCACCATAGAGTAGAGGAGACCGTCCCCGTCGAGATTTAAGTCGCCGGCCGCTGAGGCTGTCGGGAAAGCGGTGGCGTGCGTTGCCTTGCCTTGCTTTCGACCGTCCGTGGAGGTGGGCGAAGGGCGCGCGATTAGCGCAGTGGGGCGGCACGCGAGACAAGCGAGGGAGAACCCAGTGGAGCCTTTTCGCGGAGTCCGGGCGATTGAGAGCGAAGCAAGGCAGTGCGGCGGCTTCTTGGGCGCGATGGCGGGCGGGGGCAGCGCTGGCGAGTGGTGCCTCATGGAGAGCGACCCAGGCGTCTTCACGGAGCTCATCAAGGGCTTCGGTGAGGTTTGTGGCTGGACTGCCATCTCGCTCTCTCGCCCCCCCCCTCCCCGCTCTCCGAGGCGCGGGCTAAAAGGGAGCCAAAGAGGGAAAACTGGCCAAAGCGTCAGATTCGACCTTCATGGGCTCGATTGGGTTCCGAGGATTTCCAGCATCCGTTTGCAAACGCCTCGTTGATTAAGGATGGGTGCAGTTTCTGGCCATGTACAGAACGCGGTTCCCTGGTTAACGAACGTTTAGCAATTCAGTCATTGGAACAGCAATTCAGGAATAACCAGAGACATTGCCTAGGGCAAAAGCTATCTTGCTTATTTAGCATCTTGAGTGAGCCTACTCTTTTTGTCAAGGAGTGAGACATCCTCTGGACAAGATTATTTCCTCCCACGTGTAGAGAATCTTCTTTTTCCCTTGGTGCATATGAGATTCGTTGTTTTTCTTTAGTTTTAAAATTGGTAGGAAATGGGGTATAGAAGTGGTAGTAACATCCTTTTCATGCCCTAGTAATGGATCTAGAGAGAATTTTTTTTGATTGTTGGTAAATCTAAATGGTTTATGATGGAAGTCATGGGTATGTAATAAAAAGAAGTAGATTATGGAAAGTGTAATAGGCATTGCCTTCCATTAATTTGAGAATGGGGAGAGAGATGCATACATCAATTTGAATATGACACAACAGCTTTCCATAAAACTTATTTTCAAAAAAGAGCAACAGCCAAACTCTGTTTCTGTCAGTGCCCCTTCTGACATGCATTTGTAAATGTACACTGATTAGATCAGCATTTTTCCATTCATTTCCAGTTTTGTCTACAACATAGGATTTCCTAGTGGTCTCCCAATCAAATATTAACTAGGACCAAAGCTGCGCCCTTCTTCAAAAGCAGTCAAGATTGGCTGGTGACTATCACGTTAAATGCATTAAATCTATATTTCAATTGTGTATCTATAATTAACAACATATAATGTAACGAATGCCTGAAAGTAAAATGTGTATGTGTCAGAATTTTGTGAGTGCAAACAGGTAAGGCAGATGCTTGAAGAGCTGGATTGACTTGTAATTCCTTTTTAAACTAATGCTAAGTTTTGCTCTTGGATTTTTCCCATATAAATTGGCCCTGGATAACTTCCAACCTATTTCTTAATTTTCAGGTTGCAGAGGAGCACAGGTTGAGGAGATATGGAGTTTGGAGCCTGAGAACTTTGAAAAATTAAAGTAAGTATGTTGCTTATAGTTATTTACCATTTGATCCCTGTGTTTGTCCTTGCTGTATAAATTCGGTTCTATATTTCCCGCCAATGGATAAAGGATATTTGCTCAGAGCTTTAGTCAAGCAATTCACATTATTGGAAAAAGAAATGAAGATACCTTTTAGATTCTAGTCCGATATAGTTATTTTTATGAATATATAGTTACATTGTGAGTTCTAGTGGGGAGGGGAGATTGGATTCTGCCAGAGATCTGTGAAATTATTTGCTGTGCCTATTGTAAAATCTAAGTACTCCTTTGCCCAGTAAGGAGGTATGTGTTTCATACAACACAGATACAAGATTGCTTAAAAGTATGATTCCCCCAAACACTTTTAGAAGGCATCGTATTGTTTTCCTTTCCACTGCTAATCAGTTACTGTTCTACACTTTAATTATAATACATATGCAAGCTAGCTTTATTTCCTGGTCAATATATATGTTTCAGTTTTCAACATATTTTGTGTTTTTTTTTATCTGTAGGCCAGTTCATGGACTGATATTTTTGTTCAAATGGCAACCAGGAGAAGAACCAGCTGGTTCTGTTGTTCAGGATTCTAGATTAGATACATTATTTTTTGCTAAACAGGTATGGTAAATTGGAAAACTGTGTATCTAGGACAATTTCTTTTTAAGCAAAAGAAATAAAAATTATCTTCTGAAATATTGTGATGAAACGGAAACATGGCAAACAGGTTCAGTGAACTGCAGATAAAAATTATTTTAACATTGAACTAGAAATGTATATAATAACATATGTTTATTTTTAACATTTAGTTTTATAAATAACGTGAATGCATAATTGTAGTGTTACTAAAGATATGCCTGTATTTTCTGATTCTGATCATGGAAAATGCTTTGTGATCTACAAAGCTATGTGTTCTTAGCTAGAAGGAAGTTTCTGAATTAATAAGTATATAATTTGCCTTTTTTAAGCAAATTTATGGACGACGTATTTTTAAACTATGAAATTATCCATATACATGTAGTCCTTGACTTACAAGCACAATTGAGCCCAAAATTTATGTTGTTAAGCGAAAGAGTTAAGTGAATTTTGCCCCATTTTACAATCTTTCTTGCTACAGTTGTTAAGCTGGTAACCAGGATGCTAAATGAACTTAGCTTCCCAATTAACTTTGCTTGTCAGAAGATCACAAAAGATGATCATGTGGCTCCGGGACACTGCAAACGTCATAAATATGAGTCAGTTGCCGAGCATTTGAATTTTGATTATGTGACCATGAAAACACTACAATGGTTGTAAGTGTGAAAAACAGCCA
>AZIM01002794.1:81405-97263 GCA_000516915.1 Ophiophagus hannah | reverse complement strand
TTTTTCAGTGCCATTGTCACTTTGAATGGTCACTAAATGAACTGTTGTAAATCAAGGACTACGTATATATTTTTTTCAAACACTCTTTATTATGAAATTGGATTTTTTTTTGTTTTTCATTTCTTTGTTTTGGAATTCTAGTATCTTTAATATAGACCTCCAGCTAGAAAACATCCAATTAACATGAAACAAAATTTGTTCGATTTGATGTAATGTGTTAAGGTAGCAAGCATAGTGCAGTAAAATTTAACTCTAGTAGTATAATGTATTTTGAATGTCCATTTTCCACAAGGATGTCATCCATGTAAAGTTTAAGGAGGAACAAGATAGAACAGGACATGATGATTTCTGGTATGCTTAGAAACAAATTGAATTTGTGGCATTTCAATTACAGTGGAACCTCGGGTCGTGAACACTCCTGTTCGTAACCAAATTGGGTTCCAACCAAAAAATCCACCTGATTTTGAATCTGGTCACAATTCAAAAATCGGGTGGCAAACACACCTGGCCACAGCAGATTCCCTTGCTGCAGCAGTTTCCTCTTCGGTCCATCTGCGCATGCGAGTCCGTCGTGCTTCCGATTGTGACCAAATCGGGTTGCGGCCGTAGTCCTGGAATGGATTATGGTCGCAACCCGCAGTTCTACTGTACCACTATTTTAAGAAGAGATCTCTTTATTGTCTTGCTTTTCTTTTCTTGTCTGTTATGATTCAAACCCAAATCTGCTAACTACTTAGTGTGAGGTAAATAGCAGAATTACAATTCTTCCTGCTTAAATTTGTGGAGATAATACGTTAACCTAATCACTTAAGAATATACAGTTAAGTCAGTTTAAATTGGATAGAAGATTGAGAAACAAAAGTTTTACTTAGTTTAAGAACATGTGATGCACTAAAACATGACCTAACATTTGATTTCATAAAATAAGATTCTTTTTCATTATTGTTTAGATAAATCTTAATTCCTAGATTTCCTTTAATTTTTTTTCTGTTTGTCTTTTCTATCCATTGAAGGGACAATTTCCAAATACAGAACTGTTTAGCCACTAATCGTTACTATTTCTTAAGAAAGTATGTATATAGTTATCAGACAAGTTATTAACAAAGAATAGACTGACTATTAAATCCCAGCAAATTAAATGGCTCATGGAACCCTTGTTCCACTTAATGCAAACCAAAATAACAATATTACAACCACAAGCAACTGGTGTTGTTATGTTAATCTATTTAGGGTGAATTATAGGAATGGATGAACATGTATAAACTGTTTATATAAAAAAGGGTAAACTATTGCCATCATGTATATTTGACCATGCAAACATAGGCCCATGTAAACAGTTCTGAAGTTTAAAGGGGGTTGCAGTAAGTAAAGTTTGTAATTTCTACAATTCGCACAAATTAAATTATTTTTTATGCTCTTTACAGGTAATAAATAATGCTTGTGCAACTCAAGCAATAGTAAGTGTTTTGTTGAACTGCACCCATCAAGATATCCATTTAGGAGAAACACTGTCTGAATTCAAAGAATTCTCTCAAAGCTTTGATGCTGCGGTATGTGTAAAAATGATATTTGCAAAAACGTCTTGAATATGAGCACTATAGGTGTCCTCACTTTACAACTACTATTGGAATCAGAATTTCCACTGTTAGGCAAACCAGTTCTTAACTGGGTCATGCTTTATTTTACAACCTTTTTTAATCATGGGTGTTAAACTAATCATTGGAGTTGTTAAATTAATCATTTCATTAAGTGAATTCTGCTTCCCCATTGACTTTGCTTGTCAAAAACTGATCGTTAACAGTCAGAAATGGCCATTACATTACCCTAGAAACTACATCTATCAGGAATACATGCTGGTTGCCAAACGCCTGAATTTTGATCACATAACCCATGGGGATGCTATGACAGTTGTAAGTGTGAGGACCTGTTGTAAAGACCAGCACTTTTTTTGGTGCTGTTGTAACTTTGAATGGTTGCTAAATGAATGAATAATGTAATTACAATATTTTTTTTCCTTTCAGATGAAAGGCTTAGCATTAAGTAACTCAGAAGTGATACGGCAAGTTCATAACAGTTTTGCTAGGTAAGAAGATGTTGAAATACTTCCCAAGTAAAATATGTTTAGAGGGGAGGGTTATAACATTCATTCATGTGTTGCACTTCTCTTGCAGACAACAGATGTTTGAATTTGATGCAAAATCAACAGCAAAAGAAGAAGATGCCTTTCACTTTGTCAGCTATGTTCCTGTAAATGGTCGATTATATGAATTGGATGGTTTGAGGGAAGGTCCAATAGATTTAGGTAATATTTACATTTCACCTATGAAGTTGTCAGTTTTTATAACCTGAATTTTTTTTAACTGCAGTATGACATTCTGAATGTATCAATGAGGAAGGGAGGATAATGGAAATATTTAGAATTTTAAGAGCAGGTTATAGATACTGCCAGAAAATGACTGCCATGATAGATACTGTAAATCAAAATCAGTTCAACAAAATGTTGTTTTCCTTTCACTCTTTAGCTCAGGGATGCTGTTTACCATCCCACCTTACTTTTTTTTCTGAATTGGTCAGCACATTTCCCAAGAACTGGCCTGCAACCAACCCAGCATTTTATTTTGTATGGGTACTTGGGCACATAATAAAATAAATCATTATTGGAGATAGTGATGATGGCAGAGCTTATATAAACACGGTTGAAATAACTTGATTTTATGACTTCACATTGCAAGCCTATGTCGGTGTATTGATTTGTATTATTTGTGTACTTCCTTAGGAGTGTGCAATCAAGATGACTGGATCAATGCTGTAAGGCCTGTAATAGAAAAACGGATACAAAAGTAAGTGTTTATAACTATATTTTAAGTTCTTGCTTATAAAACATTAAAATAGATTTTGTTCTTGGTAAGCTAGCTGAAGAAATTAAAAGAATGGCTTTTACTTACCCAGTTACTTGTAGAAAACAAATTTTTGGGAATTCTTTTTACTATGTCAACTTTATGATCAACAGGCTCTCTTTTAATCTGGCTAATCCAGAAGCAGCTACAGTGGAGTTCTTGATACAATAGAAACAGAGATCCACTATAGTCATATCAAAAGTGCTTGCTGCCACTCTGCCTAGGAAAGGAATATATGGAGATGATAAGAAACATTATTTCATCTTCACTTTTATTTCAGTTAATTATATTTTTAAAAAAGCTTACAATGTTATTTGACCTTTTGAAATCTTTAAGCATCAAACTTTAGCTTTCAAGTAAGCATAGCTGACAAATGTACACAAAATGATTGGAGTCATATCACAGGGATTTTAACCAGGAGTGCTTTGTATATATTTGGCAAGTATTAACACTTTGAAGGGCTCTATTACTGAACTTATCGATTGTTTATGTGATAAAAAGAGAACAATGTTCAATTTGAATCCTGACTTTTCTTGTGATGTGTTACTAAAATGCTCCAAAAGGATTTAACATCTGTGAATATTTTTAAAATCATAACGTAGTAACAGCAATATGTAACACAAACTCTGTTCGTGTTTTGCAGGTATAGTGAAGGTGAGATAAGGTTTAACCTGATGGCAATTGTATCTGACAGAAAAATGATATATGAACAGAAAATTGCAGATCTGCAGAGACAGCTGGCTGAGGTATTTATCAATTAGATATGCTTCTTTGTAATGGCTGGGATGTGAGGGTTAATGAAGTTCTTGGAGCACCTAGTGCTACATAACATTTTAGAAGCTAAGCTAAGAGATTCATATAAGGGTGATTTAGAAATATAAAATTATAAAGCAAGTATCAGATTTAGATAACATGGTTTTTCCTGTTCCTTTTTCCATCATCCCCTTCCCCATTCAGTAACTAAGCATTATCAATTTCTTTTGAACCTTGAAAAGGGTGAGTTAACAAGCTGAAATTAAACTGTCTTTATTTAACTTCAAAATTCATCTTCCAGAAACTATTGCAATTTTGAATAACCTACCTGTAAAGTTTTCTATCATTTTCCTAAAAAGGAGATTCTTCTAAAGAAAACTGCATTATACAGATTATTTGAAAAATACGGCTTCTAGGGTAGAATATCAAACTGCAGAACATTACATTAGCAAATTAAGTGCAGTTTGCCAAGCATTAAAAACAAGCACTAGAAGGCAGCAAAGAGGTGGATTGTATGCTTTAGAAAGAGTTTTGTTCTTTCATTTGATCAACAGTTCTGGAAAACACAAATGATTGCATACAGTTTTGTGTTATGATTGGTCTTAAAATAATACTGCACAAATCAAGAGTTTGGATGTATTTTTCCTATATATTAAGCTTTCTATTTATGTAAAAGTCTGCATCTGATGCTTGAGCTTGCAAAATATGGAATCAACTCTTTAGTTCAGTGTATATTATTCATGTTCTGCTTTTCTTAAATGGATGCTGTGTTTAAAATGCTGTTATTTAATTTAATCAAACTATTTTTCCAAACAGGAAGAGCCAATGGATACAGACCAGAGCAGTAATATATTAAGTTCCGTTCAATCCGAAGTTGCAAAGTATCAGATGTTAATTGAAGAAGAAAACCAAAAATTGAAAAGGTACAAGGTATGTAGGCTGCTCCCTTTGAATGGTAGAAAGAGGTAATCTATTTGTTTGAAACATTAACCCTGCGCTAAGTTGCTTTCCACAGGAGATAGCCACTTTAAGGTAATGTGCTCTTTAATATTCAGAACAAAATTAATCTTAGAAACCAAATACATTCAAGATGAGTCATTGCCTCTTAGAAAAAAAAGAAAGTAATATCATATTAAACTATCCCCATTAAAAATGATCCAGATTTTCAAAGTTATTGTTAAATCTCACTAGTAAGAACCAAGAAATTGGTGCTTTCTCTTCTTCCATGATGCTTGTTTGCATCTTGCTCTACTGTTCTCTTTGGTCTCTCAGAATAAATAAAAAGTGAAGTGAACATGCAGGACGACATTCTCAGCCCAACTCACCTCACGAGTTATTGTGGGAAAAATAAGAGAAGGAAGGTATGTGGGATATATTTGCTGCCTTGAATTAGTTGTAAATTAATAAAGATGAAATATAAATAAAGATTATCCATGGTTTCGTGTAGTAAGGCATCAGGCTAAAAACCAGGAGGCTCTGAGTTCTAGTCCTGCCTAGGCGCAAAGCCAACTGGGTGTCCTTGGGCCAGTCACTTTCTCTCAACCTAAGAAGCAGGCTATGGCAAACCACTTTTGAAATCTTGCCAAGAAAACTGTAGGGAGCAGTCCAGTCAGTCGGTAGGAGTTAAGACTGATTCAGAGGCACCAGAAAAGAAGAGAGAAAACACTTGACTAGTTATCTAGTTCCTGCTTACATTTCACCTACTCCATTTCCCTCCTGTTATCTTCCCTGATGTGTTTCTGCTACTAATATAGCAGGGATGGTTGTGATGAGACTTCATTTTAGCATCTATTCTCCAATGCAGATTTCTGCGGAAAAAATTTTCAAATATTTCTCGGTGGATTAGTAATATTTTGAATGTCAATTCCTTATTTTTGTCCCTTGGGCAAGATCTGAATGTAAATGTTTGAGAATCATAAAGAGAAATCAGTTGGTTTTCATGCTAGACTGATTTGTTTGTGTATTCCTCTATTGAAATATATCAATTTCATTTTGGTTATTCAAAAGTAATAATTGCATTTATTTAGTTCTCATTTTTTTCCTGGTTCCACTTCTGTTTTCTAGTATATCATCCATCTCAAAGGCCAAATTCAATCTTTGCATCAAAAAATTATTGTGTCATTCTGGCTCAAAGAAATGAGTTTTGATATTTTTTTATAAACCCAGCTTTATACCGATTTGTCTGAGCATCTATCAAGAGTCATCACTTTCCATGTTTCTTTCGGACTTCCAAGTTTTTTTTACTATGCCAAAACAAGGACCCTGTTTCTACATTGCAGAGACAAGTTTATATTGATGGGCTAGCAATCTTTAAATTAATCTTTTCTATCACTATCATATTTCTAATTGAAAAACACCGGGTCAGTTTCTGGGGAATAAAATAGTTTCCCAGAGCACAGTGTGAAAATTGAAGTGGGGTTTGTACAGAAACAGAAAACAAAACTTAGAAAATTAAATTTCCTAGCCTATTTATAAAAAAGAGCAAATCATGTACATATCATTCATTTTCTTTTGCTTTCAAAGCAGTTCTGCAATCTTATTTGAAAGTTCAAGGGAAACATTCTCAAAAAGCAGTTGAATTTGTGAAATGTTCAGGCAGCCCTAATAAAATTGTATGTTTCAATACATCCCTAATGAATACATGGTGACACAACCTCTAAAGGATACACAGTGAAACATGGTATCTTTCTGCAAATCAGCATCTAGGCATAATCATTTATATAGCTGATTACACAGTAAAAAATAAGAAAATAGTGAATGTGGCATATACAACAATATAAACACACTTCCATTTGGTTCAATATTTTAAATATTTCTAAAATATTATTTTAATAGTAAAATAGTTATTGAAATCCAAAAAGTTGATTGACTCACTAGGTCTCCAGTGAAGACAATTCATATATAAACAAATACTCTGATTTTTTTAACCTCTGTGATGGTTATTCTATGTGCTTCCAACAACTATGATTAAGCAGCTCTCTTGAATATTTAGAAATGAATATACAGGTAGTCCTTAATTTACAGCGACAGTTGGGACTGGAACTTCCATCACGAAGCAACACAGTTATTAAATGAGTCAACTCTTTGCTGAGGTTCTTAAGCAGATCACATGATCATTAAGTAAATGCAGCTTCACCTATTGACTTCGCTTGTTGGAGGCTCTCTGAGAAGATTGCAAATAATGATCATATTCTGGGATGCTTTAACTGTCATAAATAGGTGCTTGTCAAGCATCTAAATCACAACGTACAATGGTCAGAAGTGTGAGGACCAGTGATAAGTCACTTTTTTCAGCACCACTTTTTTGGACAGTCACTAAAATTTTACATGGGAGAGTTGCTGCAGCAGATCTTGCTGATATGTTTGGCCATATCCAGCAAGATACACTTGGAGAAATTGTATAGAGATCTTCCAGCAATTCTCAGCTAGAAAAATTCTGCAAAGAATAGCAAAGAGAAAATTCAAAATCAAGATAAAAGAAATCCCATCACTTCCAGAATGTGAATCTCTTTGTTGGAGAGCTGCTTTGCTCAGGCTATTCATTATATTTCATGGCTAGTTAATCTCTTCCACTCCCATGCCTTTTTGAAATTTCTTTTCTACCTTGTTTCTAGGGGGCAGTGCAACCTGATCCCTGCAGCAAGGTCAGATAGCTTGTAATCTAATTCATTTGGTTGCTGTTTACAAATTCTTCCTTTATTTTAGCTCACCTTCATATATTTTAAATATTTGATTCCTAGTAAAAAGTGTCACCTCTTATCTCTGGTCACTGTTTGAGGAACCAACCAGGTTGTTGGAATAGCCAACTAAGTTCAGTGGTCATTTCAAATGTAAGGCTAGACAGTTTTGTTCATCCTTAAATGGCTAAACAATTGTATTGGAAATTTCTTTTGGAAGAAAGATTAACTACCACTTTCAGAGAAAAAGTTCATTAACAACCTAAATGTTTGTTCTACTTCTTTGGACATTTAAGCTTTCAAACCAAATCCATATCTCTTGTCAGCCACATATAAATGTTAAGCTTAATCCTAAAAACTGAAGACATTGTAATTTAAATTACAGTATAGAAAAAAAATCCTGCATGCATATCTTGATTGCAGGACTGGGGATACTTTTGTTATCACTGATAATTTTTTAACTCCTCTGGCCCAAAAGGACTAAGAAGATAAGTTGAGGATTAGTATACCTCTCTTATTACAACCATTAGCTATAATCTCTCCTCTTCTTCCCTTTCTTTCCTGTATCTCCACCCCTATCCCATTCCTGAAACAGTGTAGTGCTTTTATTCAGAAAATTACATCATAAACATGATTCTGTGTAATAGTAATGGAACCAAATGCTGATTCATGTCATGTTTCTTCTGTGCTTACAGATTGAAAACATTAGAAGAAAACACAACTACCTACCATTTATCATGGAATTGCTAAAAACGTTAGCAGAACATCAGCAGTTGATTCCACTAGTAGAAAAGGTAAATGTTGTCTTATGAGTAGAATTCTACCTGATTTTTAGTGCGCTCCTAATATAAGCCCTACCCAAAAAATAAGTCGTAGTTAAGGTCATCATCAGTGGGGGGCGTGACCAGTACTGGAAGGCACGGGGGCTAACGGTGTCCGGCAGCAGCCACAGCCTGCACAACACAGGTGACTTGATCACCTGTTCAAGCAGCAGGAGGAAGGCAGGTGATCCTGACATGCATGGGCCATGGGAAAGCCGAGAGATGCGAAGATGAGCCTCCCTTGGCCACCTACCCACTCCATCTCTCGGCTTGCCTGCTCTATTGCGGCCGCGAGCAAGCAGAATTGGGCCAATGACAACGCAGGGTCCTGCTGGACAGTGCTGGAGCCACCACTGCAAGACAAGGCATGAGTTGGGGTGTGGATGGCCTGGCTGCAGGGTCCTGAGGTAAGCCAGTGCAGGGCACGTGGGACATCTCCATCCCCCACCTCAGCCGTGGGAAAGCCAAGAGATGTGAAGACGAGCCTCCCATAGCTGTCTGCCCACTCTGTCTCTCGGCTTGCCTGCCCCATTGTGGCCGTGAGCAAGCAGAAGTGAGCCTCCCGTACATGGAAAGAAACAAGACATCCTGCAAAAATAAGTCCTAGTGCTTATTTTGGAGCCTGGGACTGGGTCTTATTTTCAGGGAAACATGGTAGGCTTTTATGAAGGCAGGGGTTTGAGAGTACTGTAGTCCTCGACTTACAACCACAATTGAGCCCAACATTTCTGTTGCTAAGAGAGACATTTGTTAAATGACGTGCTACATTTTACAGCTTTTCTTGTTACAGTTAAGTGAATTACTGCAGGTGTTCAGTTAGGGTCATGGATGTTAAGTGTATCTAGTTTTCCCATTGACTTTGCTTGTCAGAAGGTTGCAAAAGGGGATTACACTGCAACTGTCATAAGTATGAGGACATTGCAACTGTCATAAATATGAATCAGTTGCTAAGCATCTGAATTTTGATCACATGGCCATGGGGGAATGCTGAAATGATTGTAAGTGTGAAAAAATAGTCATAAGCCACTTTTTTCAGTGCCATTATAACTTCAAACAGTCGCTAAATGAACTGTTATAAGTGAAGGAGCACTTGGAGCATCTGGCTGAGTGGAAAATTGAAAATAATTTGTAGATTTTTCTTTTAAATGAGAGAGATAAGGCTATTGGGACAAGTTTTGTGGTAGCTGTACAACCACTAGATGGCATTCTCGAAGCATGGATACACTCCTCTAAAAAGTTGACTTGCAGAATGTCTCTTATTTCTCTAATTACTTTGATTTGCTCCGTTGTTCCATTTCTAGCAGTGACACTGATTTAGTGATATGGCTAAGTTCCAAGCACATTTGGGGAAGAAAGTAACATGTTTTCCCTGTCCTCTGTCCATTTAGGGTTATTAAACTGCAATGGTTCATCTAACCTGATTTTGATTCTTATCCTGAAATAGCCTTGGACATGTTCTTTCCTGCTTTAGATGTAAAATATGAGATTCTAATGCTTAGGAAAACCACTTTAAAGGTTTTACCAATAAGATTATTTCCCCACTTTTAAATAAATACTATCAGTTCCTTGCTTTTCACAATTTTCACATGGTTAGCTCATCACATGCTACCAGGCTTTCACCAGAAGATTTTAAAAAAACATGTTTGATAGTAATTCTGTTGAGTAGTAGAAGTTGATTGGTAGAAGTATGAGTGCAAGTGTACTCATACTCAAAGTATATGTGTGACTTGTAGTCATGGCCAAATTAAAGCTCACTGACTTTAGTAAATCATGTCTAAGTATGAATAAAACTGGATCTAGCTCTTTGTAATTTTGTGTGTTGGATTGCAAAGATTTTGCTCTTTCTTAACATGGGTATAATCAGGAGTCAAGGGCCATACTTGATACGAAGAGAATATTTGATCTTCGGAAGGAATTTTAAAATCATGCTTTGTTTTATTTTTTTAAAAAACTATTTTTTATTTTCTTCAAAACATTAAAATACTCAAAAATACAGAAACAAAACAAGACTAAACAAGACTACACCCTAAAAGTGCATAAAAAACCAAAACAGACATATACATAAATTGTCCCTCCTAGTTGAACACTGATAAAACACCCTTGTGAAGCAGGCACACAATTTGTAAATTTCTACAACACTATTTACCCAACTCACTTACACTGACATCTATCTAGTATATAAAAACATAGTTAACAAGTAAAACAAACAACTAAATTAAACTTCTAAACCCTCTGTTAACTATCTATTGTATTTCACTTGCAGAAACTCCACAATGGCTTCTGGTCTGCCATAAGTCATAGCAGTCATTATCTCTGGTTCGTCCAGGATCAATATCTTCAACTGATTCTTAATGATAAGGCCTTTCCTTAAAATATTAAATGGGATCTTTTCTAACAATTGGATTTTATTCCCCCAAATCATAAATTTCTGTTGTGTCTCTCTCTTCACAACATTTGTTGTACAAAAAAAGTCTCCTATAAAATTATATGATAACATATCTTAACATTTGTTTTCTGAATGGGTTTAATAAAACCATTCCCCAATCTTCTTCAATCTTCTTACAAAAGTCAAGTTCATCACTGGTCAATCCTGTCAACTGAGTTTTTAGAATCCATATCTTTCTCAGAGTCCTCTACCCAAGTTATATTTTCCAAGTCAGCCTTGTCTTTCAGGGCTGCCAGCTAAGATCTAATAAAACGATCCCTTGTTTTATAAAATGATGTTAAGCCTGCAGTCTTAAACTGTTTTCTGCATCAAAAGGGCAGAAATACATGCCACCTTTTTTTAGTAATTGCTTCAGATGGAGCTATAAAAACTAGGATCATTGTTGCAGATTGGTCCGTTTAAATCCAGCTTTAATTCAGTAAAAATCTGGGCATTTCAGAAGAGTATATCAGCCCATATATTTGCTCTTTGTTGCAATTAAATAGTAGATTCTTGATTTAAATAAAATTAATGTTAAGTTCATTCAGATTGTTGCTTTAATGTTGAGGTGGTTACAAATAGGTTCAGCATTTTATCAGCTGAAGAAAATGTCCTTAATTTTTTTATATCAGTGTTATATCTGGATGTAATTGGAGCTTTGTATTTACATTAAGAACCAACAATTGATGTTAAAATAATGTATAGTACTTTTATATACTGTAATAGAGGATTTTTTGCTTATTGGACAACCTCAGATAATAGGTTGGTATTTTTACACTTAATTGAGCTTCCGCCTAGCATTTAGAGGAACAAATAATTCCTTTGAAATTTAGCTGTCTATTTAGAATGCAGTAATCTTGATATAATTGTCCTATAACTGACATTAATTTATATCAGACTCACAAACTGCTTGATAATTTATCCTTGGTAAAAGAATTTTATTGGATCTAAGTTAAAGTACAGTGAAAAGTTTTTCTAAAATTGATTAGGGAAGATTTTGTTTAAAAGGTTATCATGTTCTCTCTAAAATAATGCCTAACTTACATTAGAGCAAGCATTTTTATATTTATAAAATATTTATTGCTATTGCTGTTATATATATAACAGGTAAAGAAATGCTGGTAATAAAACCCGATGATTATGTACATTGTCAGCTTATGATCATTTATTTAGTGATGATTCAAAATTACGATAATCTCAGAAAAAGTGAGGTATGACCCATCCTCAAAGTTGCAACCATTGTACCACCACCCCCAGTCATATGATCATAATTCAGTTGTTTGGCAACTGGTTCGCATTTGAGATATTGCCTGTTGTGATCACAATTTTGTGACCTTCCCAGCCAGATTTCGACGAGCAAAGTCAGTTGGGGAAGTTATATTCACTTAACAACCACAGAGATTCACTTAATGACTGTGATTAAAATGCTCATAAAATCGGTCCGGTCACATTGTGATTCACTTAATGACTACATCATTTAGCAACCAAAATGCTGGTCCCAGTTGTCATAAATCAGTGACTGCTGTAGTCAGTAATTATGAAGAACAATGTGAGGGTTTCATGTACCATTAATGTCTCATCAAGCTTTTAGAAATACATCAGTACTGGTGCTCCAGTGGCTGGCTCTAGTTCTCGTTGCCCAATGTTATAATATTTCATGTCCCGCCTTTTCTCCATAAACTCAAACAAACTTGCAAGGGGTCTTTATTTTATCCCTACTACAATAACCCTTTGAAGTAAATTAGATTAAAAGAGAATGTTTTCCTGAAAGTTCAGCCAAAGAACTCTACGCCAATACTTAGCCAGTACACCATACCAGCTGTTCTGCAATGCTGTTTTGAGAAGTAAAGCAGATGGATTAAGGGAAATTATTATTCTTTCTTAAACAGGGAGCCTCTGCTGCATCCTAATTTGCTCCACAAATTGATGGAGGTGTTCTGCTTGTAGAAGGGCAGGACTGCATCAGCATAGTACATTGGCTGACAGATAATGTGAAACCCTCAGCTCAAAATAAAGAATGGTTGATACGCTGTATATCCTGTTTGTATATTAAATATTTCAAGAAAGTGCAGAATCTTGTACATGTTGGGTCACAGCAAAAAAAAAAGTTACTAAAACAGTGCAATTTCTTTCTATCTGTCTTTATCTTCTAGGCAAAAGAAAAACAGAATGCTAAGAAAGCTCAAGAGGCCAAATGAAAATCAATGTCTTTACAGGGTGGAGGCCTGGAGAAGAAAATGTGCTTCTGAATGTCTTTGTAACTTTGCAAGACTTGTACAGTTTAAATTTGTCCAGCACACATTTGCAAATTTGTCACAGTTTGTCCTGTCTCATTTGCACGGGGGGTCTTCCCTTTTTCCCTGTTGCTATCATGTGCATGAGCTACCACTCAGTAATGGTTTTAGAATCTCTGTCCAATTCCAGTATATAACAGTGATTTCTGATTGATTCTCCATATGTAATCAGGAAATGCTGCTGCAATTTGTATAGACCCAAATTGGTGCAAGTAATGTAGAAGTTTTTACTGTAATGAACATATTTAAAATATCTTGTCTCTTAATGAAACCATGGATATATAGTTATGTGAAGAGAGCTTAACTTATTTTTACAAATAAGTTGGTCTATCTTTGCTTACCACCACTACTTATCTTGGTCTTGGAATTGTTCAGTGACTTGACCTAAGTTGTTTTTATGGAGTTATGTCTACATTTTTTACACAACTGACGGTAAAAATTTTAACATTGGAATGATTGGCAAAGACCAATGCATAAGCGTAAGAGTTTATTGCTTTAGTAGAAAAAAATAAATATTCCCATTTTTATTTTGGCAAATTATTGTCTGGTATGATAATTCTGTGAACTGAATGAATAATATGATTTTGTGAGGTGGGAGGAATCACTTCTCTTGAACATTGCAATCCCTCGGAACCAGTATTCCTTTCACATTGACACTGTGGTCTTCACCTAAGGTACACAATCAGCTGGCTTCCACACTTGCAAGCAGAGTGATACTGCAGGTTGGCTATACTAGTAAATATAAACTGTAGAAATGATTGTGTCACATGGGGAAGGGGTATTGCAAGCCTTTGTCAAGAATGAATGCAGTATTGGAGAACCAGAAAAAAATTCCCAACTTGAGATAATAGAAGAGGAGTAAATTAAGTAATTTTAAATTCTAAAAAAATAGATTAAATGAATAAGCCATGACTTGCTTGAAATTTGAAAAGCAAATGCAGTCAATGGAACCCAATCCCTCATTAGAACAGATAATATTTTTGAACGAATAAAGGCAAATATATGAGTCCAAGAATAATATTTGTAGGATCCAATCTGGGTTGGTCACAGGGACCAGAGCTTTTGGTTTTGTGCTGGATCCCACCCTCAAGTAATTTTTCTCTCACCAGAATGTGGGCAATATTTTTGAGCAATTGTAGAAATAAATCTTAGTATAGGAATGATAATTTGGACAAATCTCAGAACCAGCAAATTTTGTCCGTTGGTTTGAAAGTGCACTAAATCATGTTTCACTAAATGGAAAGTTTATTATATATTTAAAGAATTGGGAGAAGAACCTGTTCTTAGAGGAGTAGTGTTTGTGAAAAAAAACAAGCAAAAATTAGAAGAGACAAGTGTCCATTAGGAAACAGAAAAGTTGGCAATTCATGCCTGCCTTCTTTCATCTGGCTAAGTGATCCCAAATTACGTTCACTACAGATCTGAGCATCCCTGATTCTTCAGCTGACTGCTGAGATTTAAAGCCTGGCAGCATGTATAATAGAACTTACTATAGGTTTTCCCAAACCTGATTTAAGATCTTGGTACCTTCATACTTCTGAATCATACGGTACTTCTCCATTGGTCAGAGTCCACCTTAAATTAGAGGTCCAGGTTCCAGGCATTACATGTGAAGGTGGTGTATAAATGAGCAACAAAGACAATTCAGTAACTGGAGACATAAAGGTGAAATTGGGTATGTTTATGTTTTCTTTAAGGAAAAAGAAGTGGGCATGCTACCTCCTGAAGTGCCTTAAAATTAACAGCAGATTATCAAGATTTATTCCCAGTGTTCTTAGTGGGATACTCAGAATAATATTTGTTAGGAGAAAGGTGGTGAGCTCTGCTGAATGTAACCAAGCAGATGGACTACCATGTGTTGATGATGCTTTAATTTTGATCTCCACTAAGCAGGGGTTTGGATTTAATGACTTAAAATGGAGCTCTTCCCAATTCAATGATTCATCCCTACAGGCTGCAGCAATTGTTAATGGAAATTCTTGAACCAGGAGTCTTGCATTACAAAACATTTGATATTTCCTTAAATTGGTGAAACAGCTATTCCCCCAAAGCAAAGACTGGACTTTAGTGTATACTTAAGTTGCATCAGAGAGATGGGTGGTCTTTCATATGTTTATACCCTGCCCTTCTGTTTTGTCTTCTGAGATTCTTAAATTAATTCAGCATGTTACACAACAAACACATAATAAAAGGAGAAAAAGAGACAACAGCAGACTAAAAGTCACCACTTTCAAGCCAATTAGGAATCAGTCAAATAATACTAATATAGAAAAAGCTCATAGCTATTGACAGAACACCAAGAAATTTCTTGCTTTTCTAGGATAGAGCATTACATATGCAAAGTGCTAATATGACAAGATTTAAGCAATATGTTGTACCTGTATAGTAAAGATTACAGCTTCCTCGGAAGACATGACATGGGACAAACTTTTATTCTAGTTCAAGTTGTTATAGACTTGTAGAAGAATTAAACATCACTAATAATCAGAGGTGGAGAGCCAAGCTAAACTACCCTACACAATATCAAGTGCTGCTAATAACCTTATGTATACAGGGATTCTCATACTGTGCAACATAACTCCCATGGGAATCGTAAGCAAATCTGAGATAAAATTGGGTTTGCATAAACACAACTCGAGCACTCAAGCCTGTTCTGTTTGGTCGGTTTTGAAAGGGACCTAAGCACCTAAAGCTGAATTGCTTAACTGAAATGCCATTATGTTAAATCTATGGCTCAACCATTAAGAATTCAGCACTACACATCACCTTTACGCCCTTATCTTGAGACTCGTAGAAGATGGCTACCCCCTTTTAGGAGACTTTGAGTGCCTAAGATTTATTGTAATACATTATCATATTGCTTAGCCTGGGCAAGGCTTTTGAGCCTCATGGGATGTGCACCCATAGCTAGATCCCTGTCATAATTTGGCCTGCTCTACCTAGATCAGGGGTCACCAGCCTTGGCAACTTTAAGCCTGGTGGATTTCAACT
>AZIM01002794.1:29444-43469 GCA_000516915.1 Ophiophagus hannah | reverse complement strand
TTACTATATAGTAATTATGGAGTTATAATATNNNAATTAAATTATGAGATAAGCACTTGATAATAATATAATAAAATAGAAAATGCATAAAAATTCTATTAAGCTTAGAAATTGAAGATAAAAATTTTATATGTAACTATGTATATGTGGAACCTGTAATCATGCTGGTCACCAAAAAGAGATGTTAAAATGTTAAAAACTGAATAAAACTTTTTTTTTTTAAAAGGAAAAATATTTTGGGATTGCTACATGAAGGGCACCCCGGGATAGTAAAAATGAAGGCCCTAGCGAGGAGTTACATCTGGTGGCCAGGGATAGACAAGGCCATTGAGACCTGGGTCGCCACATGCCCACCATGTCAGGAATCCCAACTGGCCCCTCCTGCAGCACCCCTGCCTCAAGTGGGAGAAACCCCATGGGAGCGCATACACATAGACTTTGTAAGACCCTGCCAGGGGCAAATGTTTCTAATCGTGGTCAACGCCTATTCTAAGTGGTTGGAGGTGGTTGTCATGAAATCCACTACAACCGAGGCAAAGATCAGGGCATTGTGGAAATTATTTGCCACCCACGGGTTACCCGACGTGTTGGTTTCAGACAATGGCCCGCAATTCACAGCACAGCAATTTGGAAGCTTCCTCACCCAACTAGGGATCCGACATGCCCTATCAGCACCAGCACATCCAGTGACGAACAGGCAAGCAGAGAAAATGGTCCAAACGACCAAAGAATTGCTAAAGAAATTAGGCCCCAGCAATTGGCAAGAGAAAATCAACAAATGGCTGTTAAACCAACACATAACACCCAGTGCAGCAACAAACAGAAGCCCAGCAGAAATGCTCATGAACAGAAAATTAAGGTCTACCCTGGACAGAATCCATCCAAACTATACAAACGACACCCCTCTAGACTCCTCAGGGAAGTGTAGGACATTTGCACCTGGGGACACGGTGTACACACGCAACTACACGGGAGGGGAAACCTGGGTCCCAGCAAAAATAATTGAAAGTACTGGCCCAGATCATACAGACTGGAGGTAGAAGGGGGAAGAACATGGAACAGGCACATAGACCAACTGCGGAGCTGCATAGTTCAACCCACACACAAAGCCGAACAACACAACGCACCTCCAACAACAACGAAATCCCACAAAGTAGAAACCCCACAAAGGCAAATATTAGCAAGGGCAACCCCGAACAGAACAGTGGAGAACTTAGCTGTGGGGGGAAGAGTCCAGCGTAGTACTTCTGGGGCCTCTAGCTCAACAGAAACTGCCACGCCTCCAGAAACTTTTCAGACATTTCTGAGGGCAGAGTCTGGAGCAGCAGCAGACCTGTCCATTCAGGCCACTGCCTCAGGAACAACTGAACCGCGCAGGCCCAGTCACACCCACAGAAGCCCCGCCTACCTGAAGGACTACGTCTGCCACGTTTGCGGGGATTGGTTGGCCGAGACTAAGAGGGAGGGGTGTTAAATATGCATGACGCTAAGTTAACATGAGTACATCATATGCAAAGGGGAGTTTGATGTCAGACTCCACTTATTGGTTTAGCCGCTGGCGGGAAGATTTGGGTCCTCACCAGAGGCTGAAGTGTTGGACAGCGTTTCCTGACTTTTTATTCCAGTTTGTAAATAAAGAGTTTTCTGCACTCCTGAGTCTTGCTTCTTCCTCATCCACACCCATTTAACACTTTGGATCAACAGGTTTTATACCACCAGACAAGATTCCTTCAATCCTTAATGAACCGAAGTTTTAAATACAAGTTTACGGACTTAAAAAGTCTTTTGGAATAAACAGCAAAAAGGTGATTAGAATTTTGATTTTGGAAAATTAGAAACAGACTAAGGGTCCAGATGGATTTGAAATAAGATTTTGGAATTAATCATAATAATCCTTCCTATGAGAAAATGCTTCTCTTTAGAATTATCTTTAAAAAACCATTACTCTGAAGATTGGAAACTAGAGAAAACCAGAAAAACTAAAGACTACAATTAAAGAAGAACGCTTAAAATTTATTTAATTTATTTGATTGATTGATTTCTATAGCCACCCAACTCAATGAAGTTACTCAATCTGATTTACTAATTCAGAATGAAGCAAAATATTTTAACATTGGTCATATTGAAGCATATTTTTCACATTTTTGCTTGGGGTTGGGGGAGACATGGTCAGTAGTCTGATTTATTTTCCTGCTTTTTGAAAAACAAAACAGAATAGGTTGGTCAACCTTATATTTATCTCCAGAATCATCTGTCTCATTTGTTATCTTCAGGGTAACATCATTTTGCTTTTCAAAATTATTTTCCCATCTGTGTTTACTTCTTCAGAATGAATATTTACCCAGAAATGCTTATTGCTTATACAGAAGAAACTTTGTCTATCTGAGTGCTACCAAAAATAGACTCCTGACATCACAAATCATAAGATTAAAACGTTTTTGTCAATAGTTAAATTGCCTTGATGAGTTTGATGCCATTTCTGGTGAGGGCAACAACAGAAAAATGGGGATCTTTTTTTGTTTCTGTAGAATGGATTAATGTGAAGCCGTGTTTATAATTATGCTTATTAATTGTATTATTACAATTATTCTAAAAGATGTATTTCAAAGAAATCTAGGCATTTCTTCAAGTGCTGCCAAGTATTGCAAAGAAGAGCCATCTATTGTTTAGTTAACTAGTGCTAAAAATAGCTACATGACATCAGAAGTCATAAGGCTGAAGGAATTTGGCCTATGCTTTAAGATACATGACTGCATTTGGGAAATGGGGAGGGGGAAGAGGGGAGAGAAGGAAATGAAAAATTTTCCTTTTATATCTCACTTGTGAATAAAGTATTAACATAAGAGAATCAATATGTATAAAAACACAAATATATATATATATATAGACACACACACACACACACATTTGTGTTTTTTACAAAAGCCTTGGTACACATATGCCAATGATTTTTTTTTAATGCTTTCAAGCATTTTTAAAAAGAATTTTGCATGACTCCCATCCAGCTGGCTATTGGGGCTGTTCTGGAGACATTTTCTAAATTCCAGCTCAGAAATCTGCAGGGTAGTGAGCTGGAAATCATAGCATGCAGCAAGCATAAGATCTTAGCTCCATTGTTAATCCTTCAGAAGAAAGTCAAGCTCTTGGGATTTACATCAGAGCTAGAGACAATTTCTTCTGAAGCTCAAGAAATCTATAAGTAAGCTTTGAGACTAAGTCCCATGGTCCACATACAGCAGAGATATCCACAGGAGGGAGATCAAGAAGGGTAAATTACAAAAACACACCATCTACTCAAGTGCAGCTTTTGCTCCAATTGTAGTCAATTGGCTATCCAATCATAATCAAACATGCCAGGAGTGGGAAATATCATATGGGTGAAAGCTAGTTTAATCTTTGGATATACATTCTTCAAGAAATTGGCTTCTCTTGAATTCTCAACATCTTTACCAATTTGAAATAGCTTTTTGTTCTTTGACGTGAATTATGATAGTTAAACCAGTCTGTAACTGGCCTGGGTTTAGATATAATGTCATTCTTTGCACTGGGAAACATAACTAAAAAGGTCACCAAAGAATACAAAATGTAAGGCTCAATGGGTTTTTCCTGTTATGTTTCAACTTTAACAGATGACAACTGACCTTTACTCACAACTTTCTCTCCATCAGGTGAATTTTGTTTGAAATATCCTTGTTCTACAGTACAAAGATCATCAGGCAGGGGTGAATGTAAACGGAGACAATTTGTGCTGTGTAAATATTCAAACTGTGGAGTATACCCTCCAGGTTTGGATAGTGGAAACGGAAAATGTTGAAGGATAAGTTCATAGTTGTGCCTCTCTGTATGTATGTATGTATGTATGTATGTATGTATGTATGTATCTATATATATATGTATCTATATATATATGTGTGTGTGTGTGTGTGTGTAAAATCTGCATCCAGTTTACACCCTACTTTTTAGCTGAGGTTTGACTTTATAAACATGACAGTTTTAAGTAGGTTTGAACACTCCATAGAGAAGAAGCTTGTTTGAATAGCTCAGCATCTCATTCTGATTTAAGAGGAAGGATTGCTGGAAGAACTGCCATTTTAGACAAATTGTTTTATTTATCTGTGCGTCACATTTATAACGCACAGCTCAACAAATAAGCACACACAATATATAAGAACATTGTATAAATACTTTTTTTGTTTGTGTATGTTAGTGTTGACCTGGTGATTGCCTGGTCCAGTTTTCATGGAAAGATTCTGAATTGGTTAGCCACTGCCTTCTTCCCAGGACTGAGAGAGAATGACTGGCCCAAGTTCACTCAGCAGTCAAGGTCTTCAAATTTCTAGCCTGGTGCTTTTACACACTGGCTCTCATAAAAAGCCCCCAAACAATGTATGGTGTGAGGCCCCAAAGGAACTCCAGAAAAATTCTGTCTTCAACTTTTTTTCAGAATGCAGATAATTTGGGAGACAAATTACTCACATGAGGCCATTCTGGAGAGCCAACCCCATCAGAGAAAAACATTTCAGCTACCCAGACATTCTGGAAATGAGAGACAACCATCTGCTTCTAAATAAGTGAAAGGTCACAGACTGATTGTTATTTGTCAGAAAATATTTCTTTGTTAATGAGTCTCTTATTGTACAGTGAAGGACTACTAGCATAATGGATTCCACTTTTGAGGAAGGTCATTTATTTATATATTTAGCATATGGCATAAGGAAGGTCAGATAGAAATAGAAATAAGAGAGTGAGATTTTATATGTCAAACATATTTGCTTTTTAAAGAGGACCACTTGGTGAACAAGGAAAGGGAATAAAGATAGCTCTTTTTTCATAATATAGTATACACAGCTTCAATCTCATTTACCCAGTAGATTGCGTCTATAAAATGTGTTTTTGAATACAAAATGTTTCCCAACAGAAGCAACTTTGAAACTGCCGATCTTCTCCTCTCTCTGAGAGTTTCTGGTTATTCTGCCAGATGTGTTAGGGTGGGGTGGGGGTGATCAAGATCTACTCTACTAAATAGCAGAGGTCCAAGTAGGCTTGCCTTCTCTGTTGTGGCCCCTGCCCTGTGGAACAGACTCCCCCCTGAATTTCAGAGAGCCTCAATTCTTTGGTCTTTCAAAAAGCCATTAAGACATGTATTTTTCTCTAAGCCTTAGGATCAGGTTGTTAGGGAAGCTCACTATATGCATGTCTATTGGTGAATTTCTCATATGGTGCCTTGCCATTTTATCCCCTTTGTATTGGATTATTTTGATTTTTGGTTATAGATATGGTTTAATTGGTTGTTAGCTGCACAGAATAGCTGCACAGGATTATTTAAGACGAGCAATAAGATAAATTATAAATAAATAAAGGCAGACTATTATCTCTAAATTCATAAAAGTAGGCTGCTTAGATTCTAATTCAATCAGTGATTCAATCAGTGACTAACCTCAAATATGAGCTCTATTAGAATAATATATGTAGTCTACTTTCTCTTAAGCTTCCACAGCAAAGGGATATAGATGTCACATTATATTATGTACTTATGTATGCATGGCATTTTCCACAATTTCTATCCTCTCTCTTTAAAGGAAAGTGGACTGTATGGATCCTTGAGACACATTCTGATACAATACCCCTTCAGAAACACCCCTTTCTGTTTTTGCTGAATACAAGGATAATTTCTAAAGTTAATGTACTATGTGTAGTCATCTAAAGCAGGGGTCACCAACACCCCGACTGCAACCCAATGGTGGGCTGCAGGGCTACCGAGAGGATTATTAAGTGCTGGAACAAGACTAATATGGGCCCCCTCACCTACTCATTGTTAACATTCCCCCTCCCCCTCCCCACCATCCTGTGGATTTCGTGTTACTCCCTGCACTGACATAACTCCTAACCAACCAAGAGGCTCATTAAAAAAGGGAGGGGCACTAGGGCAATGAAGCAGATCGGGAAGCAGAGGGGGGAGGGTGAGGATGAAGTATGGAGAATTATGTTGGAGTACATGCAGCCACAAGTAGATTTTTTTCCCATCTGGGAGAAGAATGATTCACTCTAGTCTATATGAATGAAAGAAACTTGACACTTCCCTCACCCACCCCGCTCTCCTCTTCCAGTTTATCCTTCTCCATTTTAAAGCCACCTCTTGCCAGTTACCCTTTGGCATGGCTGGCGCACACAGATCCTCCGACTAACCTAACAGTGGTGCCTCCTTCCTTTTGGCGTGAAGGATTTTGACAGGATGAGAAGTGGAAGTTCATTCTTCAAGAACTGGGGAGAAGGGGAGAAAGAAAGAGGAGGAGGTGGGGAATGGGGTGGGGTGGGTGATCATTGCTGCTGCTGCTGCATGGGAAGGACATGCCTTCCTTCTTTGCCATTTGCCTTCCGATGAGTTGATTTGATCCACCTTTGGAGTGTTTTGCTGCGAGCCACCTCCACTGTCCCCCCAGCCACCCCTGCCCAGGCGCGTCCAGGTTGACACACCGTCCCGCTGTTTTTCTTGTTTAAAAATTGGTTTTGTAAATTTTTTTTAAAAAAATTCCCCTTCATTAGCCCCCTTTGAGCTCTATGGGCCCCAGAACAATGTACCAGCTGAACCCTTCTCTCCTCAGGCCTGGTGGGCTACAGCCCATTCTGAACTGGGCCACAGAAGTAGAGGGCGAGTGTGTCAATGTGTGTGTGATGCTGCATTTGTGAAAGCGGCATGCTTGCATGCACAAAACTATCACCTCTCTCACTCACCCTGTCCCTGGCTCCACCATTTCGCCAAGCTGGAAAGGTTGGAGACCACCGATTTAAAGTGTAATGATCTGCAAGTTCAATTCTCAGTACAGGTCTGAACTTCATAGAACGCCATCTGGCTACTCATTTCTAAGGAGTCCTCATATGGTTGAAATTGATCATAGTGGTCTGGTGGTCAATGCAACCAAAGATACCATGTAGCATATGCACTGCATAAAATTAAAGAGATTTTTTCCACCTCCAAGAGAGCAGGTTATAGGGTAATAGGAAAAGTGTGATGTAGGTCTCTGTGGGCCAGTCATTTTTCTTCTTTTTCTAATGTCAGTTTTCAAAGATATCAGAATCTTTATAGATCTTAACAAGAAGGAAAAATAAATGTTCCAAGCCCATTTCATCAGATAAATCAGGTGATGTTATAATCTTTATTTAATTTTTTTAAGGACCACAGAACTCTATACTGCTTTTGGTAAGCAGCAGATCTTTCTGATATTTGGTGTTGGATGTGTGTGTACGTTTGAGGTTTGGTTGATGAAGTTATATGGGGTGAACAAGTTAAATCCCAATGTACAGTTTTTGCATGAAATAATCATAAAATAATCTGAAGAGTACTAAAGAAATCTATTTTGATATCTTTTCATATCAAATTAAAGTTTAAGAATGTAAAGAATTCAAATGTGGTACCTCAAAGCCTTCTACATTTATTTCAAAATGCATTTTTAAAAAAGTTAGCATGTGAGGCAAGAGAAAACAACACCATTTCCTCTTTCAAAATATATTCATTGTCTAGACTTAATCTCACTGATTTCAATACAAATAAACTCATAATCCGTATTTAAATTGCATTTCCTGAATGTCATGACTTCCTCATTTGCAACACCAGAAGCAAAATACATTTTTCATACCACAATATATTATATCTGATTGTCCAATACTAATTTCAGCAAAAACTAATCTGACTAAGATCAGGTGTGAGATTCTAGCAAGGGAACTGAAAGAAGATGGGGGAAAACACATTTCTCTGATATTTTTTTCTTTCTTTCAGCAATAAATAACGCTGCATTAAAGGAACCACAATGGATTCATCACATGTTTCTAACTTTTTTACATGAGAGGGAGACAAAGCACCATGAGGAGTCTTATTTCAGCTCTACCTGTGGCAAATGGGATAGTGGGCGAATTGGCAAAGTGTAGTTCTTGGTTGCTTGAAATCAGCTTGCACTAAAAATTTCCAAATCTAGATGAAGAAATTAAATCATTCTAAAGCACCGTGTTTGATAATTTCTTTCGGTTTTTTGTTTTACATTAGCCTGTTTCAGTCTGGTGGATTGTATTTTATTTTATTATTATAAATAAAATTTATTGCCTGTCCATCTCACGTACAACTTAGACAGCTTACAATCATAAAAATATGTCTATGCATATACAATTAAAACATAATTAAAATCAAACATTAAAAGCTAAGAACACAAGGAGAGGCTGGGGGCGGAGTGGGGGGAGATGGAATATGTTGAAACCACCTCCACTGTGCTGTTTCTCCCACTAGGGCACCATCTGGCAGAGTCATGTCTTTAGGCCCTTATGAAAGGATAGGAGGATTGGGAACAACCTCACATCAGGGCGGCAAGATGTTTCAGAGGGCAGGAGCAACAGCAGAGATCCTCTTCCTGGACCCCACAGTCAGAATAATCAGGCTGACGGGATCTGCAGCATGCCTCCTCTGCTAGTACAAGTGGGATGGGCCAAAAGGTGAACATCCAACACTTTGAATTGAACCCAAAAGCAGGCTGGTAACCAATGCAGCTTGTGGAGCAGTGGTGTTATAGGGTCCATTCTTGCTCCCCCCCAAAAAAACCCCACCCATGCTGTCACACTTTGTCCCAGCTGAAGCTTCCAAAACTCTGATGACCACTAGATAGACTGGGAATACAATTCCCAGTATCCTCAATCCATTTGTCCAATGGAAATTGTGAAATGATTTTTGCATAGGATCCTTGAGTCATAGCGTAGAGTTGATTGATGTCTATGTATATATGGATTGAAGTATATGGTACAATGATACACATTTGATAAATGCATCCCCAAGTAGAGAAAGATTATACACCTAGAATCAAAGGATGGCACCTAGGAGGTCTTCTAGTCCAATTCCTCCAATCATATCATGAAGATAATATGACTGGAAGATACTGTGCTTGACAAAATAAAGGCACTGGAGAGTTTACAGATCGTTAACATGGTTTGTTTAGTTAATTTCTAAATTGCATTGGTGGAACTCAGCTACTGTGGTTTAAATACCATAGTTTATGGCTGAGCAAATTGTATGAGCCTGCATTGATGGCCTAGGCCAAGGGCCAGATTTAACATGAAGAGGGTCCCAGGTAACAGTGGTTGAGTAAACAATATCAGCTGAGTAAAGTTATTCCTCCTGTCTGAGTGGAAACAAGATTTTTTTACATTGTTTTGGTATTTAAATACAGCAAAAAAGTTATATATCAGGGATCTGAGCTCTTAAGTCCAAAAGACCTGCCAGATTTGGCTTAAAAATCCATTCAGCAGCAGTAGGGCAAAATACAAAAGGCTCTCTTAATCCTGAGGTCCAGAGCTAGTGTCCTTAGAGTATAAATAAGAAATTTCATGGATTAGGGGGAGAAAAGGCAGATTCTAAGCTGTATGAAGGCCAGGATCTCCAGTTACTTGTTTTCTATGCAATGTGTGAAGCAGACATCGCTTTTGGAAGCTTCGATCTTTTCATTTTAAAGCACTTCTCTTTATGGGGGAAAATGGCTGTTCCTCTCTGAAATGAAGACACAAGTGCTTCTCTGGAGGAATTATTTGCTATGCTTTGCTGCATGGATAGCCTCCAGCAGGTTTGTGTGTCTCTTTGTATCTGTTTTTGCAATAGGAAGCAACTGATCTAATTTTAGACCAAATAGCATTTTTAAAAAAAGCCTAAGCATAGCAGAAGGGAAAAATGCCCCCAAACAATCAGCCAATTTTATTTGGTTTTACAATCTGATTAATGGAAGAAAGTATAATCTGGAGGAATGTTTCCTTACCCACAGAGAAAGCTGGCAAGCAAGTGATAAAGAATTCTTGTTTTGCAACTGACAGAAGGTCTTGAAAGTATAAGCATGTGATAAATCAAAGTGGATCTTGCATATAGGAATGGAGCATGGAATATGGAAAAATGCAATTTGAACTTTGAGGAGGGGATTATTTTAATCAGTGGACGTACTATTTCATCTGCATTCCGCACTTACTGCCAACAGTCTGGTGTTCAGAAACAAATATATGAAGTCCCATTTAATGATGGGAAAAACTAAAAGGCTTATGATGATTTTCAGTCCTCAGCAGCAGAATTGTTGTCCTTCCTCCTTTTCATTAGGTATCCATTTAGATATTGCAGCTTTAAAAAATTATTTCACTGGCCACCTTGGCACACTTAACAATGCATAAAGCTTAATGTTTAAGCTCCCTTCTGTAAATGTTACTACTTGTTAAGGAGCTTTTACTTCACATGTCATACAAACTTGGGTCTGTCATTCAGTGCAGTAATTCTTACTTCTATAATTTCTCTGAAAAATTGGAGGACATAACATAGATCAAGTAGCTCCAAAACTTGTTGAAAGAAAAACCTGTGTTTAATAGTGTAAGAATGGTCTTGGTAACACAAATCAAAGCTTGACTGGTGTATTGTCTTTCTGGTTTCTTTCAGCAGCCAAGTGGATTCTTTTGAAGGCCACAAACTACATATCATGGTTTCCCAACCTCCTCCACAAGTTCCATCTATAATATGTGTTTACTATTAAGTTTCTTATTCAAACAATATGTTGACAATAGCTGTATGTGGTATATTAATCTCAGTTATTGTTTATATGGGATGCAGTTATCAGTATTGCTCAGAGCTTGGGTGATTTTTTCTAATTAATTTTCTGGGGCTTAAAGTTTAGGCAGTTTGCTTAGTTTATCATTAACAGATTGTGCAAACCTTCAGAACCTATTAATTCATAAGATGATTGTATATTGTGTGAACACAGCCACAGAATGAGATAAGCTCTAGTAGAAGGACTATATTCAGAAGAAACACAAAAATGCAGCTTTTGAGATGGATACTATAATCAGGGACCAAACAACTCTGTCTATGAGTAAAATGTGTTGTGCCCTATTTGGAAAGCACCAATCTTTATGTTTACAGGTATGTAGCCCAATTTCATGAGCGTTGACTTGGAAATAAGATCTACTTAATCTTAAGTGGTTTTAGGGAAACTTCTTCAGCATGGAGATGTGGCACCATTTCTTTCTAATCTGCCAATGAATATCTGTCTTGTAGATAAGGCATGGAAAGATCTCTTCTAACAATTTATTTACAAGCCAATGTTACTACTTTTTGTTACTGCTGAAGTAAACACTGAAACACTGTGTAGCTTTCCCACCCACATTGCTCAGTGATGACTAGTTTTAATCATCCATGAGTGAATGAATAGGGTATGTCAGTACTTCAGGTGTCAGTAGCCTATTGCTGCTTTGCTCTTCCCTCAGAAGATAAATTAGGAGAAGTTTTGGTTGCAATATTCAAAGGCTTCCTTGTAAATATAAACAAGATTATATTTCTAAAATGTAGTGCGTGATAGGAAAGTCAGTGTGGTGACTTCTGGGTCAGGCAATAGTGGACTAAAATGCCTCCAAAGGAGTGGAGGTACTGCTGCAGTGAAGACCAAGAACAAAGTGATAACTCCAGGCCAACAGAGCCTCTTTGACAAGGAAAGACTGAGAGATTGGCCACTTGTGTTCCAGATAGCTGATCCACACAAGGACTATCCAAGATTGTGTTTGACTCACGGATTTGAGTGTTGGAAGATGCACAAATCCTGAGCTCAAAGCTGCAGCAGAACCCATGAGGACACTGAGTTTGCTAAACCTCATTTTCTAATAACTAATGTGTGTGGGGGGGGAGAAGGGATAAAAGGAGGAGGTTTTGGCGGGAAAAGGAAAAGAGGGAGAGGGGGGCAAAAGGCGTGATAAAAATTCAATCTAAGAAAGTTTCAAATGGAGTAGGGAACCAATCAGATTTAAAATCTTTGATCTTTGCTAAAAGTGTTTTTAAAATTAAATAAATAGAATGATACATTCATGGGAACACAAACTGTAGACAACAGGGGTCAAACTTGTGGTGTTATGATGCTGTGACATGACATATCATGGCATTTTTTTCCCTTCATGAAGCTGGGGTGGGCATGCCTGCATTTGATGCATCCGGCCCATGGGCTGCCAGTTTGACACCCCTGGTTTAGACTTTTAGAGAAAAAACATTGGTGATTTTTGTAGAATATAAAGATAACAGACATTTGAGGTGGACCATATGATCATAGAAATACAGAGTACTACAAGAGAAACAAAGACTTAAAAACTAGAAAAGGGTGAGAAAAAAGAGAAAAGAAAAGCCAGACTTCTGAAGGAGGCATGGTAGATGTGTCTGCAAAAGTTGATCTTATTACCACAACAAGTTCAAAGAATTGGTGAGTAGACTGGTTCTGGTCTGGATAAGCAGAGGATAGGAGATTGTCCATAGGTGTTCTGAATGGCTGCTCCTTGCAACAAGACCACTGGACAGTGGTCTTCCATAGGCTTGAACTCCAGGAGATGAAGTGCTAGCCATCTTGCTCACAAAATGTGTGATGAGATAAAGAAATCAAGAGAAATGAAATTCTATGATAATATTTCAATGAACTAAAGATTAAAACTGTTAGAGGTAAAAAGAAGAAACACATAGTTGGTTTATTTGATCATGATTAAGAGTTTTTTCTGCAAAAAGATAATAGACATTCTTATAAACTACTGGAAACCCTTAATTACTTTCTGTTGTTGTTGCTGAAATTGGATAGAATTGTTAAATTGTGGCGGATTGGGGATACTGATGGAACAGGATTGAGATATGGAAAGAAATGATTTATGTAATGCAACTTCAAATGTGGAGGAGAGTTACTAAGCTTGTTTGTAACTGCTGCAAAGAAATCACTTTTTAAAATATTTTTTTCTGTTTCTTTTCTCCCCCCCCCATACTTTCTAGCTCTTTTTCCACTTTTATTTTCCTTTTTTTCCCTAACTTCATTATGTATTACATTTCATTACTATTAAACATTTCAGTAAAAAGTATTGACAAATTAGGAAAAATAGGTTGGTGTAATGGTTAAGGGCACTGGACTAGAATCCAGGAGACTGGGTTCTAGTCTCCAGCTTTGGCATGAAACCAGCTGTGTGACTTTGGACCAGTCATACCATCTCAGCCCTAGGAAGCAGGCAATGGCTAACCACTTTCAAAATCATGCAGGGACTGGTCCAGAGAGTCACAAGGAGTCGACAATGATTCAAAGGTTAAAAATAAAATCAGAGTTATTTTTTTGTATTGCAGAGTATAAAGATACATCTGAAAAATAGTGATGATAGGATATAGAAAGGCTTCTTGTATTATCTATATATGGCACTTTTTATTTCAGACTGAACAACCATATTTAAGCATACAAGCTGAAGGAGGATGTGAAATGGAAAAAAATTGTTTCCTTTAGTTGCAGTAGTTTGGACAAATCTGGCACTCTGAATTAGTATAGGAGGAAGAAGCCGAGAACAAATTTTCTATTGTCTCTACAATATCATTCTGTGAGATCTTATTATGAGTTTTCTAGCCCATTCTTTTAGTTGAAATAGATTTATTACAAGTTTCATTTTTGTTCCTTTAGTTTACCAAATCAAACACAGAGAAGCAGAGGTAGAGAGTCTGCATGCAATATGGCAAAATACAAAACAAATTTTGCTGACTTTAGTAGAATTATCCTGGGCAACATAGGAATAAATGATCATTGTAAAGAAACCCAAGACTCAAGTGTCAGCTAAGCTTCCGGTGCTGGTAGGACTAGCCTTGACTATTCTACATGCAATTCAAGGCTAGTTCTCATCCCAGTTGAAGTATATTCTAGCCTCTGATGGTGGTTCTTTAAGGGTTTTAGTCAGTTTAGAGAGATTTGAGGTGATGTAGAAATGTACAATTTCAGATTGTAGATTTAATAGCAGGATAGTGTTCATCAGTGGTGGGATTCAATTTTTGTTACTACTGATTCTGTGGGTGTGGCTTGTGGGCATGGCTTGGCTTGGTGGGTGTGGCTCAGTGGGCGTGGTAGGGAAAGGATAATGCAAATTCCCCATTCCCTGCCCACTCCTGGGGGAAGGTTACAGCAAAATCTCATTCCCTTCCCACCCCACTAACCTGCTTTCCACCTCCATTCTCCTGTGCAGGGCAACAAA
>AZIM01002794.1:10833-22586 GCA_000516915.1 Ophiophagus hannah | reverse complement strand
AACCACTTAGAGAGAGCTGTAAAGCACTGTCAAGTAGTATATAAATGCTATTGCTATTTAAGAGCCATTTTATAATAGTGTGGTGGGCGTCATTTATGCTTATATTTTTTATCCACTCAGACAACATAGGTATTTCTCTTTCTTTTTAAAGTGCCACTTTCCCATTTACAGTGATGTTGGCTTCTTCTCACATAGGTTTGTACTTCAGGAACATCATATGGCCACAATAGCACTTCCCACACAGTTGCTAGAGTATGTCATTGTGTTATGAGAATCTACACATGGGGTATTAAGGAAACTCCTCTCCAAGAACAATCCTTCCCATCAGTATTTAGAAGGAAAAAAAATACTTTTGGATCTTGACTGTCTCCTACAACAAGATCCCTTTTCTTCAGTATGATTTTTAAAAAAATGTTCTCCCGTTATTTGTATGCTTTTTAATTTTGTTCTCATCTCTCACAAAGAACCAGGAAAAACATGGGGAGCACTTGCACATAATCAATACACTTAATACCATGTCTCATTTCACCCTGTGAGAAAGAAATGTTTGGCAATCCCTGACCAAACTGAGTTAAAGCTCCCAGCTGAGTGAGGTTTGTTGTTGTGTTATGTGCTAAATGTCACAAAGCTTTACTGAGCAATTTGAACTGTCTTGTGAATCAGCTTGCAAGATAGAATCTCTCATAACTACAAGCTGGGTAGCTTGATTTTAAAGAAAGAAAGATTGCTTCTAACAAAGGAAATTCATGTTAAATCTCCTCCCTTCACCTCCCTTCCTTTGACTAGACATTCCCCTAAAACACAGACTCTTCTGTGGAGACTCAGGAGCTTCTTCTGGACAATGTGGGATATTTTTGCTAGCTCCACCTTAACCTCTAGGGAGTGTCAGGAGACAAGTACATAATGGGAGAGACAAAATTTTATTTCTAAACTTCCTTCAATTCACTTATCTAAAAATTCAGTCCATTGTTTGGATTGTAGGGTCTTTGGTCCTTTCTGAGCCTGATTGTTACATCCATTGTCTGGATATACACATTCATTCTGAATCCTACAGAGGATTCTACCTATTGTACTTTTTGTTTAGCTCTGGTTCACCAGGATCATATTCAGAGACAATAAACATGTATAGGGCTGACTATATTCTGAAAAGATTCAAAAAGGTCCTGAAAAAATATTCTAAGAATACTTATTTTTATTTCAGCAAGAAGCTGTATGGGATTGTGTTTTTTCTTTCTTCTGCTACAACCTTTCATGGATTTTTTTTCCTCCAAATGATGTTTGGATACCTTCCATTTTATCTGAGATTGCATAATATCTCTGTAGCACTGAAAATAAAAGATGGAAAATTAATATAGGGAAAGTACTCAGGGATTTATTGTCTCCTATTAGTGTTTAGTTGAATTTATTTGATAAATTTATCTATTAGGGCCAGCATTTTGTGACTTTATGATTAAGCAAGCTGCACAGATATCATCTGGTTTACAAATCACTGGTAAGATTCTAGAGGACGGTATAATGTGAAGTTATAATTTGCAAAAATAATTAACAAATGAAGTGGTATAATTGAGTTGCATTTTGCCCTCAATAATTTCACCGTTGAAAAATCATCATCATCATCTTAGCTATTGTCTATCTACTGAAGGATAAAGGCCTCTTCCACATGTTTTCAACCAATACAGTCCTGAGCTTTCTTTTGCNNNTTGGGCCCACAATACTTGCTGATGTTGTTGATCCATTTTGTTCTAGGTTTCTTTCATAGATGCTTTTTATCAAGTGGGATCCATTGCCTTGGCCCACCTGCCATCCATTCTTAATTGCTATGTGACCTGTCCATTTCCATTTCCATACTTTGACTTTCTTGATGATATGGGCAGCTATATAAATGTATTAAATAAAGGAATAAAATAAATACATGTGGAACAAATACTGAATATCTCATGCTTGAATCACTCATAAGAGAGCTCAGCTTGTATATGGAAAAAAATGTGAGCCTTGAAGAAGAAAGGTCTTGAAAGTATATACTGGCCAATCCTGTAGAAGTCGTAGCTGTGATTTTAATGTAGCTATTATTATTGTATCATTACAATTTTCCCTTTCTTTTTATTTTTACATGATCTAGTAATAATTTTTGAGACCTACATCAGGAAAAAATATTCTTCAGTTCAATTCTTGTATCTTTAGAGGGTTTAATTCTCTGATATTATGTTAAAGGGCAGCCTTGAAATCTGAGAAATGCATTCACTTTTAAAGTCCTTTCTTCCACTCACTCCCTTCTGTATACACAATCAGAGAAGGCAGGAGTGCTAAAAGATACTATAGGTTAAGTGAGCTGTTAATCCCAGAAACCAGGTGCAAACTTTATCAATATATAACATGTTTTTTGGGGGATTATCCAGAAGCAAGGAAAGTAAATTAACTGAGAAATTAGAGGTTCCACTATTATTTATATATTTATGTGATTCATACCTAGCCTTTCTCCTCTAGCAAATATTTATAACAGGGAACACATTTTTTTAAACAAAAAGAGAATATAAAAAGTTCAATGGGAAATTTAAGTTTACAAATGAAAGAAATACTAAAAATCACATCAAATCCTTTTATGTATTTGTTCAGTTGAAAATGAACAAATGGTGAAAGAAATGTGTTTTCTTTTAAGTGCCAAAAGAATACTGGGGATAAAATCATTCCCGTTGACTGGAGCAATGCTGAAGACCAATTTTCTTGTTCTACAAACATGAGGCCGACAGTGGGGACATCTTCAAAAAAGCTCTTCTGGTCTATGAACATAACTGGACAGCTTTGTGTAACAGAAGAGACAATCCATTGGGTAGGCCCTAAATTGTTCAGGGTTTTAACAGTCATGCTAAATTATCCCTGGTAATCAACTAAAATATTTTAGTACAGTACAGTACTAGCTGCATCATTTAATGGTCTAAACAATTGCATTTTGCCCCAAACCTCTCAACATTTTACAAGGGCAGCCCATATAGAATAAGGGAGTCCGTTTGGTCCACTGATTAAGACACCAGTTTGGAAATTGTAAAACCATGAGTTCTCATCCAGTCTTATCCTGAAGGCCAGCTGGGTGATCTTGGGCCAGTCACTCTCTCTCAGCTCAAATTACCTCACAGGGTTTTTGTTGTGGGGAAAATAGTAGGAGGAAGGTTTGTTGGATATATTCACAACCTGGAGTTGTTTATAAAATAATGAAAGTGGGATAGAATGAATGAATGAATGAATGAATGAATGAGTGAGTGAATAAATAATGCGGTGATAAAGATGGATGCCACAAGAAGCGAAATGACTACCAAGTCTCAATGTCCTTTCTTCAAAATAGGCCATATCAGTAAACAGACACCATAAGAATTATTAGAACTGTACTTTATTATCATAAGCTATAATAACAGAATATTGAAAACCTGACTCTCAGTAAAGGGAGCAAATGGTGCCTTAGACCTCATTGTCCAAAATACTCCTTGCTCATAGCATCCATCTGCAATCCAGTAGCAGTCAAGGATCAAGGAATATTCTCAAGCTCTCTCAGGGGAAGCATAATCTTGCCTGATTGGGCTGAACCTGAAACCCTCAGTTTGTCTTCTTATATGCTAACAACAGCTCTATCTTGCCTTCATTTAATTTAAGCAATATTCAAAGGTTTCAAATGTGTCCTTGAACTGGGGCGGGGCAGGGGGAGGCTCAAGCAGGAGGAGGAGGAAAGTTTCTCATCAGCCTACATCAGGGGTGTCAAACTTGCATCACCATGGTGGTATCACATGACGTATCGTCACTTTCCCCCCTTTGCTAAACCAGGTGTGGGCATGACCAGTGGTGATGCATCCAGCCCACAGGCCACAAATTTGACACCCCTGGCCTACATAATTGACATAATTATGCCCAAATTGAAAACTCTGGGTGAGTTCCAGCAGTTTCACATAGATTTTGAACAGTATGAGGAATAAAACCCATTGATCAACAGCTTAAGTATCAAGCAGTATTTTCCCAGCAGAAAACCTGCCAGAAAGGACTGTGTCATTCTAATACACTGGCAGTTGTTGGTACCACAGTTCCATGGAAATGGATCTAACTCTAGAAAATTGTTAAGATCTATCTGAAGCTACAATGCCCATCATCTTCAATCTCCTTCCCCTGTACAAGTAGTCTTCAATTTATAAGAATTCACNATTCACACAACTATTATGGTGTCTCCATGGTTATGTGATTAAAATTCAGATGCTTGACAACTGACTATGATGTTTGCAATGTCTCAGGATCAGGTGATCATCTTGTACCATCTTATGACAAGCAAAGTCAGTGAGGAAACCCGATTCACTTAACAACCCTGTTCATAACATAACAATTGCAATGATTCACTTAACAATGATGGCCAGAAAGGTTGTTAAATAGGGCAAAACCTATTTAACAAATGTCTCATTTAGCAAGAGAAATTTTGAGTTCAGTTGTGGTGGTAAGTTACATATATTGAAAACTGGTCTTTAATTCTATGGGGTTAGGATTAGGGTTAGGGTCAAACATTTTATTCTTCCTTCCTTCCTGATTTAATCAAGCAGAAAGAACATGGGTCAAATTAGCAAGTACTAACCCTCATCTTTTCATATCCTGTTGATATCCTCAACATCTACAAGCTGAAAAGAACCCAACATGACATGGAAGTAATTGTCAAGTTTGCAAGTAAATGACTCATTGCAATTCTGGAGTCCAAATCAAGAATCTGATGTCCAAGAATCTGACTGACTTGGTTTGCAATGAATAGTGGACATTGTTCAAATGTTCCACTAAATGTTCTGGCTCCCTCCAAGTTGTTGTTGAATAAAATGCCACACCATGTGGAAGAACAAAGTTGGTTTGTTTTGTGTAGAAGCATTGGAGATAGAGAGGTAAGTACTCTTCACTGCTTCTGCTGCACTGGAATAGGAGTTGAGAAAGGTTTCATTCTGAGGTGATCTGATGAATCTCAATAATCCTTCCTCTTGCAGTCCAGCGTATATCCCTTCTCTATAATTTTTGGCTCTTATCTAAGGGGATGATTTGATTTGATAAGGAAGAGGGTGCTTAGTATCAACTCCTTGGGCTGTATCTGTTTTTATCAGATTGATTATGACATCAACAGTATCACTGACAAACAATGTGGGAAGTTTCCCAAACACATTCCAGAAATTCTCCAGATATACCTGCTCAGATGATTGTAATAAATACTGATTTTTATCTGTGTTATCAGTTTACACAAAGTTTATGTGAGCTATTATATTATAATCCAAGATTTGAGCAAAGGGCTTTTTGTTTAAATCTGCTATTTCCTTTTGAAGAGTGGAAGACATATTTTCTGGTACACATCACCAAAAGGACTGAGTAGCCTCCTACTATTAGTTGTTTAATCATCGTGGTTGATGTTTGTACTTATTTGCTTTTTTGGATGTTTTTATTGTTTTAATGTTTTTAAATTGATTTCATTTTTTATAATATTAGAATTGTAAGCCATTCAGAGTCACTGAATGAGTTATGAGGCTATAGAAAATAAATAAATAAATAAATAAATAAATAAATAGATAAATAGATAGATAAACAAATAAATAAATACTTGCATGCATACATGCATGCATGCATACATACATACATACATACATACATACAGAAAATAACTGATGCAAAATTTAACTAAGATCAATACTAAGTGTCCTAACGAATAGTATACTAATAAACTAATGAAACTATTAGTATAAGGTTAAAATCCCCTTTCTGCCATGAAACCAAAATGTTTGGTTGATCTTTTTGTAAACTGAGGAATTGACAAGTTAGGAAAATTACCTTATTAGTAGCTCTCTGCAAGAGGGCCAGACATATGCCATGTTTGTAGATGAGCCAAATAAATCATTTTTTGAGGATGCACAAAAGGGAAATTCCAGAGCAGAAAATCCATTTTAATAACTAACACAACAAACTATTAGAGGGAGACCACTGTTTTTTAGCCTGGAACATATCCTGTGAAGCAATGTCCTGAAAAGGAAGCAAAGTAGGTTGGAAATCTTCTTTGTAAGACCTCAAACTCTAGAAAGGGCATGTATCTTTAATAGCTGTCATCTTTCATCCTTTTGACTCATCCAAATAAGACATTGGGAGAAAAGATTACAGCTGCTAAGAAACTATCCAATCCACATTTAAAAGGCCTTTACATCCTTTCTTTTTAAGTTACTTTTTTCAATTAACATTATTGGTCTCTTTATTGGCAGTTCCTAACTAAACCAGATATTTATGCAGGGTCTGCATGTACTTTCTAAATGCATCAAGAAACATAGTGCATACTATGGCCATAGTTCATGGTCATAGATATTATCACCATTTAGAAATTCAATNAAGTTAAAACACAGCTAAAAGCATCGTCATCATTAACTATTACATCTGCAGAGACCTGATATGATTATTATACCCTTCCTTTTGCTGGCACAGGTTTACTGTGTTGAAAAGAGCAGCCATGTTTGAAGTCTTTCAGAATGATAATTAATCTAAGCCCCATCATTTGCTTAATGCTGTTTCTGTGGATTAGGAGGAAGAGAAATATTTTGAAAATATGTGCATTTGATGATAAACCGAAGTTATAAGATATAAAATCAGCATTAAGTGGATGTGGTAGCATCTGCTTTTGTAGTCCTGTTAGTTTCAAAACTGATCAATAGCAGGACTCCTGAACTGGTCAATAGAGTTGTGTATTCTTCACTACTGACAAATGGTATCTACAAATTATTCCACAATCGACTAATAAAAGCCTCTTTTATATTCTCTCTGCCCTTAGAACTGTTCCCAAATAACCCAGAGGCAATAACTCTTGAATTTTAAATAGGAAGTAAGGCGTGATGATTAACTTAATGGACACTAAAAAAAAAAGGTTGCTTAAAGGAGCATTACTAATTTTTAGTGGATGGTGATTATTACTTATTCAACTTCCGAATAATATGGGGGTAAAGAAAAACAGCTGGAATGTACCTTCAGCCAGCCAAGAAGAAAGTAATGTACTGAATTTTCTAATTAGTTGATAAAAGAAAATCTTTTTTAAAGAGTTTGAAAGACTCCCCATCTGTAGTTTGGAAATCTAAAACTAGATTTCCTTGTCTGCATTCTGTTGTGTTTCTTTCTTTTTGTGCTGTTATTACTATAATAGCAGAAATATGCTGTCTCCAGTGCTCATTCTTCACGTGGACCTGATAGCACCTGTTTTCAAATTAGTTATTCCTAGAGGGAAGGAGCACTATAGAAGAGTATCAAAGAAGACCGTGTAGTTGAACATTTAAAATATATTCAGAGTAGTCTGAGTTTGCCTCACCATGTATAATTTTGATAGTAAAATCAAGAGATAATTGATTTTTGATTGTTGAAGAATAAGTTAATTTTATAATCCAGAACACTAACTCATTTTTAAATGTAAGAGATTAATTCTCATTAAATGTTCTGAAAAATGTAGATCATTTCAAACATAGTATGTCTGTGAACGGGTCCTTTTTTATTATCAATTATATCAATTACAATTCGTGAAGTGTTCTTGCTGAAGACAACAATATGATTAATGCCTTTGCTTAGTGGATTTACAACCAGGGTGACAAACTACTGGCTAAAGTGCAGGATGAGATGTGTATGGCTATTTGTACAATTATCTTGTGGATAAGCAAGATCCCCAAGTGCTAGAGAATAACTTTGAAATGTTCAAATAACCTTGAGGTGGAGGTTGTATAGCATCTTCTAGTGTTGATTTTCACATACTGACTTACTGGAAATTTATTTTCTATAGAATGTCCATGATAAATGCTTCCTCTGTCTTGTCTACCTTGAGTGGTACTAGCAATTCCCACCCTGCCCACCCCTTGATACCAGTGCTCCTAAAACATTATCTCTTCATTTATTCAGAATGTTTATAAATCACACCTTCAACCTAATATTCATTTCAGGATACCTTCATGTTATTTGTGCTGAGAGGCATCCAGAATTGAAATCTGAATATAAATAAATATAATAGAAAATAGAAAAACAATCACAATCAAGAAAATAGCACACTATAACATATCAATATATGATAATACTGTAAGGAATAAAATATATAAGGAAACTGAAAAGAATAAAAAACTATTCAAGAAACTAGCAAAGCAACTATTCAGATGGCTAGATCTCCTTCCTTAATCTTGCACCTTCTAGATGTTTAGGAATTACAAATTCTAGAGAAAAGAGTCTCAATAAATCCAGAAGGTGACAGATTGGAGAAGAAGACCTAGACAAATAAAAAAGAATTCAGTTTGGGTGTTAAGAATACCAAAGTTGTGATTTTGATACTGAGAAAACCAACTGTTTGTAAATGCATAGTGTACTTAATTTAAAGATGGAATTTGAAGAGTTCTCTCTGCCAAATATAAGGCAAGGAAAGAGTCATTCTTCTGATGCTTTAAGTCTCTAACTATTTCATATTTAACAGGAAACATAGGCACCTTGAATTGGCCTTATATTATAAACAAGAAGTCAATGTTGTTATTTTCATGAAACAGGGAATCCATCAGCATAAGGGTGAGTTATATGTGGTTCCCCACTCCTTTTTGAAATGGCTTCATCTATCACAGTTACCTTGGGAAGTAGGACACATGTAAGTTGGTTCAATATCTGAAAGGTAACACTTTGCATATACTTGATCTAGATGAATTCAAACAGCATAATTATTTACTGGTGATAATCATGTTCAAGGGCAGCCACATCTATTTCATTACAACAATCCAACTTGAAAGTTATAAATGAATGCTGTTATCTTTCTTTGTCACATGTAAACCATACAGTGTCTTCATGATATGAGAACCTTCATTTATTGATTTTTTTAAAAATGTTCAAATTATTGTTAAGTATGCAAAAAAGAAAAGAAAAAAAAGCTAAGATTTGGACAATTTTATCCTTCAACTCATTTGCATAGTAAAATGTTGCCCTGGAGCATGTAAGAAGACATTAACAAAGGGACAGAGAATAGAGCTTGGAAGGAAGAAATAATAGTTTTCTGAGAGGTAATATTTTAAGAACCATTGTTATTTCCCAGACTCTTACACTGGCTAAAACAAAAGTATCAACACATTAATTTGATGGCTTCTGTTGCTTCACTTTAGGCACTGTGTTTCAAGAGCCTTCCACTGCTACCTACAACCAACCACTCCCATGCATTTGGAAGTCCATGTTATGCACACCCTACCTTTTATAGTAACTGCCTTGCAAAAATAATAGAAGCATTTTGCAGTATAGAAAGCAATAGAGAACAAGTTATATTTAGTTCCATGACCTTTAAGGATATCAGTGGGTATATACAACAAAATTGGCTAATAGCAGGTGGGTGTCTTAAAACGGCTGGGCAGATGATTTACAGATATGCATAATGCAGTTCCAAATACAGTCATGTACATGTGTCCCTCATCACTTCCTTTTCTCTGGCCCTTTCATTTCTTCATCTGGGTTGGCTTCAAGCCAATTTCATGACCCCTTAATAAAACAAGTTAAGAATAGATTAGAACATTTCCCTGGTGATGTATAATATTTCTCTATTGACTCTGCATTGTTTTTCCATTTTCCCTTTTTAGTCCCCACAGGAGGGGATTCCTTAACCCCCTGGGAACTCAAAATATTTCCCTTTATGCTTTCATGTATTTCACAGCTGTATGCTTTCAACACATGACTTTTCTAAACTACAGCTCACATGATAGTGAACAGACAGGGGGAAGTTGGAGAAGACTGACTATAAAAGGATCTGTGTTATTGATGTGAAGTGAAATTAATATATCCATTCATCATGCTAGGAAATTTGGCAACTCTATTTCTATATAGAGGAGTAGAAAAGAGGGAGGGATTGCTAAGATATTTTTTTTACCATTAGTCACCACAAATTATCTGAGATTATTGGGGAAGACATAGCAATGAATATGGTTAAAATAGGCAGTGCATGATGGAGAACTGAGTCTAGTCAGGGAGCCAAAGTCCACATTTCTACCATCCGGTATGCATATGACTTCTGCCAGCTTTTGATCCTGGCATCTGAAGTCATTTATTCTTAGTGCAAAAGCAGACAAGGAACCCATTATTTGCAATCTTTTGTTTGAAAGTTGATGGTCATTTTCCTTCTTGAAGAGAGGAAAATTACGGTGCAAAAGAAGCAGATCCATTCTTGTTGGCATTCTTGTAGGACCAGTGACAGCCTCTCAATTTCCCTCACTTCCTGCCTCCATTTCCCTTTTAAAAGGGAATGAATGCACTTGTCTCAAGGGAAATTTTATTTCCTTTTAAACAGTAGGATTTTAGCAGCTGGAGCTTTTGTGGCTCCTGGTGATATTTTATCTTGCCCCCTTTTTTGTGCCTTTGAGTCATTGCTTGTTTATTTATTTATTTAATTAATTTGAAAGATATATATGGCTACCTATCTTAAGCAACTCTGGGCATCTTACAACAACCATAAAACCAAGAAATGAAACAATTATAAAAGACAATAGAACAATAAACAAAAACCTTGTGCCACTGTTGACTCATTAGTCCTTGCAGTTTTCCAGGCAAGATTTCAGAAGTGGTTTGTGCTTGCCTGCTTCCTAGGCTGAGAGAGAGTGACTGACCCAAGGACACTCAGCTGGCTTTGTGCCCAAGGCAGGAATAGAACTCCCAGTCTCCCAGTTTCTAGCCCAATGCTTTAAGAACTACACTAAACTAATTCTGCCCTTCTTCACATCTATTAATCTGACAGGAGTCCTGCCCTGTTCTGCATTTAGCCAATCTTTTTGCATTGGATGCAGAATTTGATACCTATTTCTCTCAGAGTATGAGAGTATGATACCTGTGTCTCTCCCACACCCACAGTTTTAATGGAAATTATATCTCATCCTCCTACTTCCTGAAACAGGTTCTATTTTATCCTTTCAATTTGGGATTAGAGTTTGCTAACAGTTGGCAACAGCCCCCTCATTTGCTATTTAAATTATGATCACAGCTGCTTTCAAAGTTATATTTTTGTGGAAAACATTCAAAGCTGGAGTATAGATGCATGCATCTTGAAACTCTTCTTCTATCCACAATTTCTGCCATTTATCTATTGCATATCAAAAATCTTTAGCCCAGACTATCATTATCTCCTTTATTTGCTCACTTTCCAATTTGATGTTTAATAAATAGCTAAATGTTTTTAATTAATTTTTCATCTGTTCCAGTTAATATCTGGTCCAATTCTGTTAGTTCTTCATTAAAACCATACATTTTAGCATCTTTCTCATATCGAGATTGTATCTGCATCTTGAAACTCTTATGTCTCATGGCAGCTGTATCAGAATTCATATCCCGAATTGAGACAAGTTTCATTTTTTTTTATCCCAAGAATATTATGACTTCATCTAAGTTAAATCTAAGTTTGATGCAGAGAATTACTTACATTTGTCAATATTAGGAGATGTGTTTGAAGGTGAAATAATATGATGGTAGAGGGGGAAACTACAGTGGCTCAGTGGCTAAGACACTGAGCTTGTCGATCAGAAAAGTCGGCAGTTTGGCAGTTCGAATCCCTAGCACCACATAATGGAGTGAGCTCCTGTTACTTGTCCCAGCTTCTGCCAACTTAGCAGTTCGAAAACATGTAAAAATGCAAGTAGAAAAATAGGGACCATTTTAGTGGGATGGTAACAGTGTTGCGGCGCCTTTGGCATTTAGTCATGCCGGCCACATGACCACAGAGACATCTTTGGACAGTGCTGGCT
>AZIM01002793.1:166935-182486 GCA_000516915.1 Ophiophagus hannah | reverse complement strand
TATCATTAAGTGTCGTACCTGATGATTCTCAACTCTTGACGAATGAATCTTTTCTCTTATGTATACTGAGAGTATTTACACCAAGACAAATTCCTTATGTGTCCAATCACACTTGGCCAATAAAGTATTGTTCTGTTCTGTTCTGTTCCGTTCCGTTCTCCTATGTTGCCCTTTCTGTTCTTGAAAGTTTCTTTTTTTCTCACTCCCAGCAATTTTGTCTTTTTTTAAAAAATGTATTTGCTGCTTATTATTTACTGCTGGGGTGGGCAGAGGATGGGAGAAGAACACAGGACCCAATAACAACTGCACTCAAGCTCTGTAGTCTGCAGGTTCTGAATTTCTGCTGAGAAGTTGACTCCAATGGTATTTCTATCTTTTAAATTCACAAATTAAAATGGAAAACCTGTAATCCACAGACCACATGCAACTTTTGGCAGCAAAAAGTGGTACCAGTTATGTCAAACATGTTCTGCCCACTTTGCTTGCAGCCAAATAATTACCATGTACGGCTGGCCTTCTAGGAACAGATTGCTCACTTCCTGCCACAGGGAACTCAGTAATCTATATTGGATTCTTGGAATGAATGAGATAGTTTTACTGTCCTTGCTTGCATCCAACAGATCTGTTCAAGTTTGAAAGCCAATAATTCTCTTCAGCTGTGTTTTATAGCAGCTATGAGAATAAGTACCATATGGCATCCACAAGCAAAAAAATTATTGGAGTCAAAAATTGCATCATCACCTAATGGGGATCTAAGCTGGGTGTTTTCTTAACCAGTATATAATGCAGGAGTGGCTGAAATAGCCTCCTTTTTTTTTGACCTGGGGATAGCTTGGTATCTGGAAGGTGGGGATTACTATTATTTTGGTGGTAGTAATGATAGCTGGGTACTTAAGATATTTGGTAACAGGTCAATTCCTGGTATATTATACCCAAAGATATCCTGAAGTCTAGTGCCAACCCAACTAGTTTTGTCTTATATGATTAATATTATTAATACTAGTACATTAGTTTTAAAAGTTTAATAAACTTTTTAATATATTTTTAAATAAAATAATATATTGGCTTTTTGTGCAAAATACACCTATGTTTTGTCTGGTTATGCACAATAGAATCGTTTTTATACTTTACACCAGGGGTGTCAAACACAAGGCCCGCAGGGCTGGCCTGGAAAATGTAAGGGGCCAGCCCGTGTCGCTTCGGCCCAGTCTACCCAATGCGAAGAGGAAACATGCCGGAAGTTTGGGAAGTGACATCAAGCTGGCCACGCCTACCCAGTTGGCTCCACCCAGTGAGTGGCATCAAGATGACCATGCCCACCCAGTCGGCCATGCCCTCCCTCGGTGGTCAACCACAGCACTGAATGAAATTGAGTTTGACACTTGTGCTTTACACTGTTACAAACATGATCTCAAACACCTACTGACTTGCTTAGTACCTGGATAGGAAATCAGGAAATGTGCAGACTGTAGGCTGGACAGGGAAGTTGAAAGACATGTCAGGCAAAGGGAACGGCAGACCATATCCATATTACATGACAAAAACTACATAGATACATCCATGAAGTGCCCAGGAGTCAAACTATTTTCAAAGACTACTTTTTATAAGCAGGAAAACTGAATTTTCTGCTTGAGTAGATTTTAATAGACTTCTAACTGTTTTGCCCAAAGGTTTGTTACCTAAATTATAATTACGACATAAATAGTGGCTGACAGATGGCTGATAGCCCATGCCCCTATTTTTAAATCAATAATGCATTACACAGTTGGAGAATAGACACAGGATTTATCTAAAATTCATGTTTCCCCAAGTAAACTGGTGCAACAGAAGTCGACTCTCTTTTTTGCCAAACACATAGATACTCTGAGCATGAAATACCACCGTGCCTTCTTTCTGCAACAATCAGGCTGTCTCTCATGCTTCAAGTACCTTCAGTGCTCACGTCTACCTAAACGAGATAATGACAATATATTACTTTGGAACATGAAGGTCTTTCTGCAAAGTGCAGCCCTGACAGTCTATGACTGATCTTAACCTGCAAGGACAAAAACATATATCTGGGCACCAAACTGCCTGCATCCAGCATCTGCAAAAAAAAAATGGCAATGGAGATATTTAAGATTTTTCCTAGCTGTCAGAATAATGAAACACAGGGAAAAAGGATTCCAGATGTAGGGGAGTTTTCATGTGTTCAGCTGGAAATCGTGTTATAAATATTGTTAGAATTAAAAGTTAATACTACAAGTAAGCAGATCAATTAAACAAAAATCACATTAGTTTGCTAATCTAAACATTATTTTAAAAAACCAATTGCTTTGTTTCCACATTTCAGTTAACAATGTTATAATACCACAAATGCTCATCTTCCCTGCTTCTGGAATGCAAACTTTAGTAGACAATAATCTCATTTTAAATATAAAGCATGCTCCTAAATTCATCTTTCAAGTGCTTTTGCTTGGAGACCCAACAGGAGGAGAGCACATCTTTCTCCTTCTGTCCTGGCCACTTTTTTTTTTACAGAGGCACGATTGAGAGCGTTTTAACAAATTGTATCGCTGTTTGATTTGGTGGCTGCAATGCCTCAGAATGAAAGTCCATTCAGAGAGTGGTAAGGACAGGATTATAGGACACTCGCTTCCTGTCATTCAAGATACTTCTTATAAGTGCTACGTGCTTAGAGCTCAAAGCATTGTTAGAGAGTCCTATACCCACTTCACAATCTCTTTCTGTTGCTCCCCTCTGAGAGGAGGTTTCCAAGTATTTCAAGCAGGACTACCAGATTCTGTAACAGCTTTGTTCCCTATGCCATCCGTCTGGTAAATTTGCAAGATTCGTGCTTCTTGCTATGTACATGTATACATCTGAACGAGACTGCGTTGTTTCTCCGTGTCATATAATATATGTGGGTATATGCATAACTTGATATTTATTTATTTGTTTGTTTGTTTGTTCGTTCGTTTTGTCATGGTTATGTAGTGTATATTGGAGGTGATGAGCCTTTAAGAGCTGTATGCAACGGAATTTCATTTTAATGTATGCCGATTAGTCTACATTCAAAGTGACAATAAACTTACTCTAAGTCTAAATCTAAGTTCTAACAAGGTTCTTCATCTCTCATTTGCCTCCAGAATTACTTCTTTCTTTCTGCCACCCCCACCCCCACTATCCTTGCAACCTATTCAGGAGCGGAGGGAAGAGCAACAGAAATCTACTCTTCCCCTCAAAAATGCCTAATATCCGGCACTGGCTTACAAATGAGAACCAAGACCACTGAGGAATACAAATTTCCAGCACTGATAAGAAATTATTTCTTTTTCTTTTCTATGCCCTCTCAGTATAACAAGGAGATAGATGAGATGATAAACTGGAAGAAAGGAAAGCAGCAAACCGATGGGCAGGAAAGGCAGTGGGGGAGAGAGAGGTTAGAAAGTTGATTAGCAAAGAATTAGGCTTTGTTCTTTTCCTGGTGATACCAAGGATACATCAGAGTCCAATTTGCACTGAAATTAGGTTTGGAATCAAGCAAGTTATTAACTTGGCTCTGACCAAAATGGTTGTTTTTTTAAAGCCAGACTATGGATGTTTCCCTTTAACAAGTAAGTTCTATAACGTTTGAAGACTCATCAATGAAAGTCTGCAACAATTAATGAGTTCAAAGATTCTAGATCTCTGCTCAGATATAATTTGTGTCTTATATTTTTACTGTATCTCCCTAAAGACTCAATTCCAGAACAGGAACCAGCCCCAGATTTAGTTAGCTGACTTTAACACAGTGAAGTAGTAGCACTGATCCTGTTGTTCTGCTCCATCACAATCCCATCAATACCTTTCAGCTCATCCTGAAGCCTCCAATGGAAGTTAGATTTGAGCATCTAGTTGTTCTGTCTTGTCTCCTACCATATTCAAAGTTTTGGCTCTGTCTCAATTAACCCAGGATTCACTTGATCTCCCAGACTATTCCTTATAATTCTTTCCTAGTCACAGCCCTGTTCTATTGAAGTACCTTGTCAGCATTTAATTATGCCATTTCCTGGGTACACTATGCATATGTATATCCAACTGAGAGATGGATCAAACAGGGTTTCGAGAAAAAAATAATTATTTTAGTTATATTTTAGTTATATAGATATATAGAGAGAGAGGGAGGAGGAGAAAGATGAAAAACAAACCTGAGGCCAGGTGTGGCAAGAGGTGGCTGGGAGGGGAGGGGTGAGGCAGGGCCAGGCGGGACAAATAATTTAACAACCTGCTCTCTGCAATAATGACCAGCTGGGTAGGCATGGCTGGGGGCGGGGGGAGTGTCATGTGACTGGGTGGGAATGAGTGACATCGAGTTGGCCACCCCCATCCAGTCACACTGCCTGTTAAATTATTGGTTCCCGATGTTTTCTTTTCTGTGAGAAATGCGTTCAAATGGCTCTTTGAGTGTTTAAGGTTGCCAAAGGAGGAGACAGAAAGCACTTGAGAAGCAACCCTCCCTACTTTCCAGGAGTGTAATAATAAGGCATGGCAGGGTACTTTCAGAATTGCAAGATTCTGTTAATGTGACCTTACAATAGGGATAGAGCTAGGCATGCTTTTTGTCTAGACTACGTTATAAGACTACACATGCTGTTATTGTTCAGTCGCTAAATTATGTCTGACACTTCATGATCCCATAGACCATACCATGTCAGGCTCTCCTGTCCTCCACTGTCTCTTGGAGTTTGCCCCAATTCATGTTCATTATGTTGATGACCATGAATTTGAGCAAACTCTGGGACACAGGGGAGCCTGACATACTATAATCTATGGGTTGGACATGACTTAGTAACTGAGCAACAACATACTCCACCACTTTTACTTTATTTTAATTTAATTTTAATTTAATTCAGGAAGCTGGTATTTTGCAAAGCCAAGTGCAAGCCTTGAAAGAATATGGTAAGGATGCAAAAGAAAGCAGGATAATTGAAACATCAGTAGAAGGAGCATTTTGGAGAAGAGGGGCTGTCAGTAGTAAAGTATGAGGGAGGTAAAGCAAGATACCAGCTTGAAATAGCTTGCTGGTGCACAAGATGACATTTTAAAGGCTGTTTTGTTCCAGGTCCTCTCAAACCTAGCAGATAACTGTATAGTAATAAAACATGCCATAACATTATACTTCAGATTACCTATGTCATTATACAAAATTCCTTAAGGCTGAAAAACAAAGGTATCTGAGCACCAGCAGAAATTATACAATAGCAAAGAAAGGCTATATACATGTTCAGTAGTATTCATTAAAATTTCTTAAACTTTTAGGCTAAAAACAGGTGCTATTGCTTATCACTTGGAGACATTGTCAATCATCCCAGGGAGCAAACCTGATTATCTAAAGTTCTGAGGAAATAATGACCATCTCCAATAATTTTAATACTGTTGAATCTCAGCAAAACGTGAATAATGCTAATATTTTCTATGGGACAAGAGCTCCCCCTAGTATTCTAATTAGGCTTAAGGATTTTGTGTGCCTTTATTTTAATGCTATGCTACTTATCACAGCAAGCCTCCATTTTATTAAAACCATGAGATAACTTGCAGAATAAGTTCTGCTTTCTAAAAGACCACAAATGGGGAAGTGTTGATTACAATCTCTAATTAGAATTATAAGTCAAGTAATCTATAACTCTCCTTATTGATAGAAAATTCTGAAATATTTGATTCTGGGATGTTTTTTTCCTAGAAGGCATTGTTTTCAGAGATGATAGTCTTATTTATATGGAAATACTTTTATTTAGTGGGAAAAGATACATGGGTTTTCAAAATGTCAAAGTAATGAAGAGACTCTTAGGCTAAAGATTTGAATATATTACTTCAAAGTATGTCTTATTAAAATAAATACAGTAAGATGAGTTGAAATAGCTTTCAATTCCCTATGAAATAGTGAAGGAACAAATTAGTGCAATTCTTATCTTCCATTATTTATGCAATGTTACTCATTTTTATTCAAATACCATATATAGTATACATGGATGTCAGTGCTATGGAGAATTTAGACAAGTGTTGCTCAAACTTGGCAAATTTTAAGACTTGTGGACTTCAAATTCACAATAATTCTTGGTGGGGAATTCTAGACATTAAAGTTTCCAGGTCTTAAAAGTTGCAGAAATTGAGTAACACTGATTAGAGCTAAGGAAATATACATTCCGACAGCCATAAAGCATTCTAGGTGGTTTTATATTAGTAATAAAGTCACAAGTATCCATGCCTAACAATATTATTGGGGGAAAGAGATACGTACACTTTTGCACCCTGAGCTCCTTGAAGGAATCTATCAAACAATTTTAAAAAGTCACAAGTTGCAAAGGAAAAATGATATTAGGATGCCTCTGTGAAGATGGGCAGTTTTAAAATTTGATAAATAAAATTTTATAATATTGTCAAAATGTGTCATTAAGACTACTATAAATTTACCTACTAGAACTATAGCCTCATGTATGTGGCCCTTAGCAATATTATATAACTTTTGCTATAATCACTCTAGGAATCTTTAATATGAACCTATTATGAGTTTACAATGTATATTAAAAATACTGAATACTAACACTGAAGATATGACATATTAAAAAAAAACCCATCCAATTTGACTTAGAACTGTTGCAGAATTCGGTTCCAATCAAGTCTATAAAGCAATGTTATTGTTAAAAAATAAATAAGATTTGGATGGAATTTGCATGAATTTTCTAAAGTCTACTCATTTATTAACACTTAAGAAATATAGCATTATTTGATGTAAAACAATATATTTTTATTAAAAAATGCTGTTGAGGGGATTTTTTGCTTTTTTTGATGCAACTTTTATAAGTATGGTTGCCCTTTCTATTAGCAAATTTCAAAAAGATAGGTGGACAGTCTGTTCTGCAAGAATAGTCTTTATGGTTTATAATTCTTTAAGCAGCATTTCAAAATGTTCAATGGACACTTTCTTTGAAATACTAAAACATGCCAAGTTATGGAAATGATAGGTACAGACATGTTTTTGTTAGACACTCTCAAATGTATTTTTGAGTTAGAGCTTTGATTTGCCTACTTTTCTATGCTGTTGTTGGATTAAGTAGCCATTAAATATAGCCCTATAAGTTGACCGAGGTACAGAAAGTGACAGAATTTGGTCAAGATTCAAAACATGTAACTTGAACAGGAAAGAACGTACAAAGGAAGTATAGCAATGGTGACTAACCCTTTCGGCACTGAGTGCTGAAATGGGAGTGCGCGTGCATGCACACTGGAAACTGGAAGAGCAGTTCCCCAATGCATGCATGCAGTAGCGCCGGAAATCAGAAGCTTAGCTCCCCGGCACGCACATGCACACCAGCCACCTAGTTTTCCTGTTTCTAACGCGCATGCATGTTCGAAGATCAGCTGGCCGGTGCGCGCATGTGCTCCAGGGAGCTGCTAGGTTCTGGTTTCCAGTGCTCCCGCGAACACCTGCTGGCTGGCGCATGCATGCGTTCCAGGGAGCTGCTCTTTCGGTTTCTGGCACTCCCCCACACACAAAGTCCAGAAGATCAATGGGCGACAGCTGGCATGCCCGGAGAGATGGCTCTGTGTGCCACTTCCGGCATGTGTGGCATAGGTTCGCCATCATGAAAATATAGGTACAAATATTTATTTGGAAAATTTATATCATAGCTCAACTTTAACACTGCAAGAGTTTCCAATAAACCAAAAAAACAGAAACAGGATAAGCAATTCTAATTAACATCACTATATAACCCTTAATAGGCAATCAAGAACTCACAATTTATTACCCTCTGCTAGTGGGAACTGGCTCCAATGTGCAAGGAAAAAGCCAGGAACCTACATTACATTTGACAAACTAAAGAAAATCCACAAGCAGGCCTTTATTTTGATCTAGATGGCATGGTAACAGAAGAGACATGAGAATTTGGTAACTGCTTGATAGCAAGGGCATTAGAGCAGCATGTATGCCGTGTGTTTCAATAGTTTCGGTGCAGGAGAAACAAACATTTTGACACATGGGGATTTTAGCAAATCATCCATTAAGCACAGAAGATGGCCAGTGTGACATCCACAACCCTTTTGCCACATTCTGGCCAAAATAGGCTAGCAAAAAAAAAAGAAAAAGAAAAACAAAGATGGACTGCTTGCAACCCATCAACTGCAAATAGCTTTACAGCCTGCCGTGCTCTTAAGTTTGATAGAGAATAGAGAAAGAACAGAACAGAGAAAGAATAGAATAGGAATAGAATAGAATAGAATTATTTAATGGCCAAGTGTGATTGGACACATAAGGAATTTGTCTTTAGTGCATAAGCTCTCAGTGTACATAAAAGCTATATAAATCATGATCAGTCATGTTAAAAATACATTCATCACAAATCATAAGATACTTAGTGATAGTCATAGAATACTAAATAAATGGCAATCAACATATATCATACAATGTTCAAAAATGCAATTTATTTTTTTACATGATGTATGCTACCCATGTTAACTACCCACCTATCATCACCACACTGGAAAGAGCTATTTTTTCCCATATGATGCAAATGTAGCATACAAAAATATAGAACAGTGAACTAGACCGTGGCAGACTCACCAACCTAAGGGGCAAACTGTTAACGAAATTAAGTTACTTTTTTAAAAGTGAAAACCAAGACACTGCAAGCACCTATTAACCGACATTCCACTCAAAAGGCGCCACATCACACCGATAACTTCCTACGATAAGCCAAAGACAGCAGCGGGTCCATAGCTGCATTTCTTCCCGCGAGCAAAATCCGCGCGCGCATGCCCTCGCAGGANNATCTCGCAGGACCTCCCGCCGCGCACGCCTCTTACCTGCGTCAAGCGGCGAAAGATTGGGAGATGCTCGGCGTCCGAGGTCGTCCTGGCAACAGTAGCGTCACCCGATTCCGGGCGTTGCCATTGGCCGGGAGAGTTCGAGAATACCCGAGAAGGCGGAAGCGGAAGCCGCACGTGGAGCCGGCGAGTAGCCGCCGCAGATTCTGGAAACTTCTGCCTATTGTCATCTCGAAGTCTTTTTTTCGCTGGAGGTGGCGAGTTTCGCGCGCGGGTGGGGCGCGTGAGCGTGGCATCTTCCCGCAGTGGATGAGAGGCTCCTTTCCTTTCCCCCTCTCGCGTCTCGGACTGACTTGGGAGTTGAAGGCAGCGAGCGGGTGGTTCCTTCCAGGAGCGGCCGGTAGAGCTGCCCAGTCATGGCTGTGGTGGGCTTTGATCTAGGCTCGCAGAGCTGCTACATCGCGGTGGCGAGAGCAGGCGGAATAGAGACCGTGGCCAACGAGTTCAGCGACCGATGCACTCCGTACGTAGCGGGCAGCTGAGGGTGGGCTGCGGGGGGGGGCGGGCGGGTAGCGAATTGCCAGCAAAAGGGGAAGGGGAGAGGCAACCCATCATCAATAACGGGGCTTGTCAACTCAGAAACGTGGAAATATACGTTGGGTGTATTTATGGGGATGCGGTTTAACGCTGCAGGGAGCGTGGCTGGCATTCGAGGTTTATGTAGAGCTTATTCGCGAAGAATTAGACCTGGCTAGACTAGCGGCCCTCCCTTTTTATAGCGAGGGGGGAGAAGTGGGGGTTATTTTGGTCTTGTTATTTCCTAATCAGGCTGCCCCCCCCCCTTTTAAGAGCCTTTATCCCCTCTACGTTGCTTTTCGTTCAAAGTTCTGTGGAAGGATGCTTTGGCAGGTTGGTATCCCTTTGTAAAGCCCTGGAGTAGTTGTGCCTACGAGCATCCTCCCTTGTCTTTTGCGCGAAGCAGAAGGCCATTTCCCTTTTTAAGAAAAGACCGCGGCTCGGAGTAATGGCTGCACCGCCTTTCAAGCATACGGATTCCCCACCCCCACCCCGCCGCGGGGGTTATTTTACACCACCTCAGTGTAGCCTTATTGCACCCTTTCTCCCTATAGTTAATGCCGGGGAAATGAAATGAACTAATAATCATAATAATCCCACCGTCCCAAAAATAGCAGCGAGTAGAGTTGCTATATGACTGGTGGATCTGTTATGGTAGGATGACTGGGGTATTTTAATTTTTGTCTTTTCTTTTGGATGTTAGTTAACGAGTGGGCTGCTGCTGCAGTACCTTTTCACAATTTTGTTGCCTAGGCATATTCCCTGGATAATGAGCTGCTTCTACTTGTGATGCTGTGAAGGAGGTGGGAGTAGAGGGGTGATGAGGGAGGTTGAAGGAGGAGCCTGCTGGTTTCTGAGGACGCATGATACAGTAGGATTATTAGGTCAACTTCAACTAGAATCTGGAAGCTTCTGGAGTTTTCTATTACTAGATTAAGATAGGAGGTAAAAGACAGGGGAACACCCTTTCCCGCCCCCCGCCCTCCCAAGGTTGGGTTTTTCTTTGCCCAGGGTATTAGAGGGTCTTCTGGGGAGGAGAAAAATTAGACTGACATATCCATGATATAGGGATGCCCATTTCTTTGCATATTCAGAGATTGTTGAGGTGTTTTCCTTGACACCAGCAGGAATTAAATTAAAATTAAATTCGTGATCCTCAGTTAAGTATTTAACACTATAAAATCCAAGGTTGTGGATTTAATGGATTGTATTTTAGAGTGGAATAGGTAATGTTTACAAACAAGATGAAACGAGGTGTCATAGTTTGTAAAGGGGGTGATTGGACACGGCTAATTCAAAGAAATAGGTATACAGTGACATTTCTTAGAGGATCTATGATATGCAAGCTGCTTCCCTTGCATGCAAAATTTCAGTATGTAATTAACGTACTTTATAATTTCAGTCTCAGTGATATGATTCCCCATTGTTAGTTTTTAACTAAAATTTAGTATGATTGTTCAGGTATTCTAATCTTAACCCTAACACTTAGCCCTGATAAACCATAGTTTATTGGAGTCAGATATATGATATATTTTTATTCTTCTTGGTACCAAGGTATAAATAGAGGTTTATAACTTTTTCTGGGATAAAGGATCCACTTGGCTTTGTGAAGCGTGTATTGAGTCTTTCTCAAAATTTATGATGGGGACTGGAGAAGAACTACTCTTTATTTTGTTTACTTAATAAAATGAAATTAATATAACTTTCATATCTTTTAATATACTTATTTGGCACTAATGTATTTAATGATTTCCCATTTTTGTCATACTAAAAATAAGGCTTTGAAAACTTGTAGAGATTAATGGAGTTATATTTCAGGAGTCACATGTGGCCTTCAGGAACTAAGTTATCTGTTTAAGAAGTCATTGGAAACTAATTTAAAAAATAAGAAACCTTCACTGAATTTAGAATAAATTTTAAGAGACTAAACTATTTTTATTGCTTAATTTTAACAAAGCTATTTTGGAAACAGTATTACAACATTCATTTATTTATTCTTTATGACATTATCTAGTTTGCTTCTAAAAACTATTTCATATGATCAATTAAATGAAGATTATACAGCATAGTTTTATCAGTGCTATACAAGAATAAGCACTGTGTATTATGAAGGAGACAAATTCAACCCAAATTTCATTCCCAGATTGTGCTTTCTATAATCGAGTGGACTGTTTGTATACATGGAACACAGGTGTCTTTTGATTTTAAGCTTTTAAAAAAAATTAAATTAGCTGAGGGTTGCCCACAAATCCTTCCTTGTTTCTCTAAATCACGGGTGTCAAACTTGCATGATCACATTGCTGTCACATGACGTTTTGCAATGTTTTTCCCCTTCGCGGAGCTGGATTGGGCGTGGTGTGCCAGTTTGACACACCTGCTCTAAATCATGATCACATGTAGAGAATTCTAGCTCTTAAAACAGTTTAAATTGTCAGTGTTGTCAGTTTCATATTTGTTTCTAATTGCATTACTGTTAAGATTCTTCAATAATTTTAACACATCAAATGTAAATCTTTGCATAAAATAACTATAATGTTAGCAATTGTTCCTGTTAAGTTATCTCTGCACTGTTGGTTTATTAGTAAATTATTCAGAATTTTCAAGGAAATACTGAGTATAATGACTTGGTGTTTTTATATCTTTGTATGTCATATGAATAAACTTTCCAGTGATATTGTCTTTATATCACTTTTCAGTTCCGTAGTGTCATTTGGGTCCAAAAACAGGGCAATTGGAGTGTCTGCTAAAAATCAGGTAAGTTGCTTTCTGAAAAGAGCAAGATAAATTGTATTTGTATCTTTGGTATACAAATTACACAAAGGTGTGATTAATAACATAATAGTGATATTTTTGGACTAAAGCACAAAGTAAATACTTGGTTCTTCTGTACTGTTTAAATCCAGGAACTAAATCAGAAATTCAAGATGTCATATAATAAAAATAGCCATCTTTAATGTGTCTTCCAAATATTTATATTTCCAGTATTCTGCCTTCATATGAAGGGCACTAGATGTTTAGTTATGATCAAGAACCAAACTGTAACACACAAGGTGTATGTTTGTGTTTTCTTGGCATTTGATACTGGTGAGATCAAAATGAAAATAGTGGCCCAGTGGGTCCTGCTCTAAATGTAAGGGAATAGCTGCCCAATTCTTATGAGGTAGCATAATTACAGCAATTTGATCAGATCCACATTTGCTTCAATATAAAACATAATTAGGGCAAGAAATTAGAAATATTTCTTCTTTCATTTATAAATTTACTATTATATTTTAATTAGCAATAGAAAATGAAGTGTGAAATTTTTTTAACCACTGATACTATTGTCTCCTTTTTACAGCTAATTACACATGCTGACAACACAGTATATAATTTCAAGAGATTCCATGGTCGTGCATATAATGATCCTTTTATTCAGAAGGAAAAAGAGAATTTGAGCTACTATGTAGTTCCAATGAAAAATGGGAGTGTTGGAATAAAGGTAAAAATGTCAGTATTATATTTACAATTTCCTAAGCAAAAACTAGTTGTAGAAATGAAACAAAAGAAGCATTGACTTGCTTTCTATTTCAAAACAAGATTTGGGAGGAGTGCTGGAAATTCAGAGTCTAAAAAGTAAGAGAAGTATTTGAAATGGTACATAGTTTGCTTCCCTCTTTCTGCAGGTAACATATATGGATGAAGAACATTTATTTAGTGTGGAGCAGATAACAGCTATGCTGCTGACTAAGCTGAAGGAGACAGCTGAAAATAACCTCAAAAAACCTGTAACAGATTGTGTTATTTCAGTAAGTAAATTGACTAAATTTTAATTTGAAGCTTTTTGTTTGTCTAATAGTTTCTCAAACAATGTAAACAGCTTTGAATATCACTTGAATCTGAAGGCAGGGTAGAATGGTATGTTAGGGGTCCCCAACCCTCGGTCTGTGGTCCAATCTGCAGCCTTTTGGGAATTGGGTCACACAAGTAGTAGGCGAGCACATGAAACTTCATTTGTATGTGTGCAGGAGCTAGGTTGCGCGTACAAAATCATCATCACCACTACCACCACCACCCTGTGTTGCTGCTGCCACCTGTCCATGGAGCCAGAAAGCTTGGGGACTGCGGCTATATGGGATGCTTGCAGTTGTGCTCTTTGTGAAAGAAAATTGATACAAAACTTTTAACATCTGAAGGAAACAGTGCCCCTCTCCCATGATTATGTAGGGTATAAATCCTTTAAAATGAAAAATAACAAATAGTTGTACTTAAAATATACAAAACAGGAAAAAAGTAATATCTAATGATTTCAATTTATTCATTTATTATCTCATCTTTATTACTTTATAAATAACTCAAGGCGGCAAGCATTCCTAATACTTCTTCCTTCTCCTATTTTCCACACAACAACCACCTTGTATGGTGAGTTGGGCTGAGCACAGTAAGTGGCCCAAAATCACCCTGCAGGAACTACAATGCTGATCCGACCCTCGAAGAAATCCAGTTTGACACCCCTGTCTTAGAGCTTATTTCCTCCTAGTCGGATCTGGAACAGAAAGAAGCATTCTTACTAAACAAAAATGTTAATGATACCTCCAAAATTATTCTCCTTTCCATTGACTCAAACAAAAAATATCTTGAATCCACTTTTTCTTCCATAAGTTAGTTTGCCTTATTGAAATAGGTTAACTACTTTTCCAAAAAAATTGCTTATAAAATGAAAAATATAATTTGTTTTAATTTTTATTTTAAGCCGTGCTTAGTACATTCCTAAAGGAAAATTATTTCACCCATGAGAAGTGAATGTACTTGTGGATGACTTCATAGTTAAAATCATGTGACTTTTATTTCAGAGGAATTGAGTTTTAAAACAGAATATTTCCCGCATGGATATCTGATTTACATGGGTATAATTGCCTTCTTCAGGTGCCATCATTTTTTACTGATGCTGAAAGAAGATCACTGCTTGATGCAGCTCAGGTTGTTGGGCTAAATTGTCTCAGACTAATGAATGATATGACAGCAGGTGAGTAATTTAAGATCATTTCACATTTATTTCTAGCATAATCTACATGTGCACTTAATAGTTTTCAATAATAAAACAACGTTGAGACCAAGATAATGATAGAATAATAATCCCTTACAGTAATACAAATGCTGCATGCTCAGCAACATTATTAGTTTTCCAAAGGCCTTTATGATGGGCATTGATCTGATTTTGGTGGTATGGGGCCACAAGAAAAAGACACTGCTGCTGCAGCCCCCTTAATCTCTTAGTAATGTGAAACTGTTTACAAATTTTGTCTGGGAACATGTACTGGATGAGTTGATTCCACATGAAAGTGGTCCAGAAGTTACCCAGGAGCCAGACTAAAGAGGCTTTTATAGATAAAAAAGCAGCAAGTTGAATTCCACATTTAGTGGGTGGGAATATAGGTAGTTCTCGATTTACGACCACAATTGAGCCCAAAATTTCTGTTGTTAAGTGAAACATTTGTTACATGAATTTTGCCCCTCTTATGACCTTTCTTTTACCACAGTTAAGTAAATCACTGCAACTGATAAGTTAGCAACTCGGCTGTTAAGTGAATCTGGCTTCTCCATTGACTTTGCTTGTCAGAAGGTTGCATGTTATATATGTTAATGGCAGCAAGACTACTTTACGCACAGAAATGGAAGGTCCCCTCAATCTCCACAAGGGATAAATGGCTACAAAAACTGATGGGAGTTAGCAGAGATAGCTAAATTGACTGTTTTGATTAAAGAAAAAAAAACACAAATACCTTTATTTCTACTTGGAAACCACTTCTAAACTTTGTGCTTGAGGTGAAACTTTGATTTTGGGGTTTATCAATTAGATAGATTTGTTGTTATAGGCATGGCTAGTTTCTATTCTTATGAAAAAGTAAAAAGTTGAGGGTAGGTGTTAGTGCCTTATTTTACTGCACCAAATGAGTTGGAAGTCAATGCCTTTTTTTCTTTTTCCCTTGCTTCCACTTCCCTTTTTCCTTCCCTAATGTCCCTAATATTTACTTTTGTATTCTCTTTGTATGTCATATTATAAATTAATAAAAACTATATTAAAAAGGCTTTCAAAAGATGATCACATGACTTTGGGTTGTAAGTATGAACCAGTTGTCAAGCATCTGAATTCTGATCGCATGATCATGGAAATGCTACAAAGGTGGTAACTGAAAAATGGTCATAAGTCA